>JAQFVV010000428.1:348281-618387 GCA_028023455.1 Epiperipatus broadwayi | reverse complement strand
TTAAATCAGCTTTATTAAGTAAAAATGTTGTTATACATAGTGTAAAAAAGGGTAACTTACATTATTTCATCAGTTACATTTCATTTTACAGTGAAATAACAATTATTGAAGTGGGAAAAGGTCAGTTAATGGGCAGGTTTTTTGACAATAAGAAAACCAGCAAAAAAACATGAAAAAAAAATCAACAAATAAAGTTCTTCAGTAATGTTTTCTCTGTATGTAATTGTGGGTTTCTGATTAGGCTGTTGGCATCTGAATTGATTGCCAAGTGTCTGTGAATAGTCCAATTGGGGCAAGCATTTGGTCCCTCTTTCTTATTGCTTGTAATTTATTAAGGTAAATTGTTCTGAATTTGCGAGAAGTGGGGTTGAATACAAAATGACAGTGCATGAACCAGAGAGTGAAAAAAAGGTACGTGTGTATTCTGATTGAGGTAAAATTACCTGTCCATATTGCATTAATTAATAACACTAGTATGGTATCATTACTCCCAGTGAGTGTTGAAATTAGCTCTCTATAAATGTTAAGAGCATGACAGTCAGTGATAATATGGTTAATGGTCTCCTCATCCCTATGACAAAGTGTACATATTGGATTGATGTTGGCATTTTTCATTCTTGTTGTCAGAAAAAAACTTGTAGGTAAGGCATCTAGATTAATCTTTACTAAGAAGTCAAGATATTTTGGTTCTAGGTGCCAATATTTGAATCTTTGTATAAGTGTCTTATTTGTTATTGAAAGACTACTGCTATGGCAATGAGTGGTAGAGTCTGCATTTATAATTTGATATGCATCCCAGTACTTTAATTTATTTGCTGTTTGACCATTCTGCTTATTGTACATATTCATTAAAAATCAAAAGGTCATGTATGAATTTGTTACTAGTGGGTGGAGGTGTATCTGTTGGAGCTATTGGAATGAAAACTTCACCAAACTCAAAGTTGGTGATAATTTTTTGAATAGTGTTATATGCCTTTTGAAAAAAAAAGTTGTAATGCTGTGTAGTGATAGGCCATTATCTTTGGAATGTCTTTGTAACTTGTTGATACTAATGGATACAGTTTTTTGTTCCAAATTAACTGCATGCACAATGAATTGATCTTGCAAATAAATGAGTTGGTGAATTTAATAATTGGGGCTTAATTAATTTTGGGAAAAATTAACATATTGATTAAAGAGATTTTACTATGAATTAATAAATATGCTTTAGTTAAAGAATTGATTCATTTATTGATTGAAATTAGTAAGTTATTTTGTATTAAAATTCTGGCTTGATTTGTAGAGAGGTGGAATGGTATTCCAAGAAAAGGGTGGGGTGTGTGAGAGTATTGTCTTAATTGGTAAGCCTGTGAGTAGGGACCACACAGCCATTTTTTCCTGATTAAATTTCAATTGATATTGTGTTGAATATTTCTCTAATATTTTATGTAAATCTGGTAACATTTGTTTTGAGGGAAGAAGGACTATTACATCATCCATGTAGGTGAGATGCTTAACTGTTTGTTTAAGTGTATGGGAGTACACACCCGGGAGCTTTGCTTCTATTTCTGCAAGAAGTGGATTAATAAAAGTGATGAATAGAAGTGAGCTGAGTGGAGAGCCCTGTGGTATAGAATTATGTGGAATGAAAGAAGGTGATGTTTTTCCATTGAGGGTTATTTGTAGGCTTCTATTTATTAATAAGTTAGCCAGTATATACATTATTGGTATTGGAATGTTATATTTGCCTATTAAACAAAGAAGGCTATCAACTGGCACAGAGTCAAATGCTGCTTCTATGTCTAGCTGAACTGCCACTGGTGCTGCCTTTCTTTTGGTTTTTATATCTTTCTGTACGATTCTAAATAGCATTAGTGCTTCTGGTATGGAGTTGCCTTTTTTGGCAAATTGGAATTTAGACAGATGTGGGAGTATCAAAGGCTGAATTTTGTCCTTAATAATGGACTCAATGATTTTTATTATGAGTGGTGACATTGAAATCGGCCTTAAATTATGAAGTGGGGATGGCTGTATGGTCTTTTTTAAAAATGGAACTATTGAAACTGGGTATAGTAAATGGATATTGTGTATCTGTTGAGACAAAAAAGTCAACATATTATATATTATAGGAATAGTGTAATAGTTAAGATGGTGAAATAGAAATTTCGGGATGGCATGAAGTCCAGGGTGTGCATGATTTGGCATGTTGTTTATTTTTACTTCAATGTCTTTTTTGGTGATATTATGTGATTCATTTGATATCCCAAAATATAATTGACCCAGATTGGGTTTAGGTCTTTGTTGAAATCATGTTTTAAAGTGATCTAATATAGGGAAAATCATATTCTCACCTGTGATTATCTGATCTGCTATGAGAATGGATGATGGGGTTGGGCTTTCACTACTATATCCCAGAGCCCAATGAATGTAGCCTGTTGTCCAGTTGTGGGTGTCTCTAAGATATAGTTTAGCTTTTTTAATTGATATATAGTTTGCCAGTATGAGTTGTGTGTCTTTATATTCCTGCTTAAGCTGAAGAACAGTGTTTATTGACTGTGGATTGGCTGTTGTGGAATTTAATTTGTCCCTTATCAATTCTAGTTTATTTAATGTTTTGGTGGGTGGTGGATTTCTTGTTGTGTAATGTCTGATTGTAGTGGTGAGGATGTTGATATAAGTAAACCAGGCTTCTGCTGGGGCTAGAGATAAAATGTTTAATCTGTTCAATTGTATATAAATTTCTGACAATACAGCTTCTGGCGCATTGGCTTTAAGTAGAAGATGAGTAGTGTTGGATAATGACAGGGTGGGCTGGGTATATGTAGGTAGGCTGATTTCAACTTTTAGAGCATTATGGTCTGAGAAAGGGACTGGATGGAGTGAAGGTTTTATTTGAAAGTGGAGTTCAGGTGAATAGAAGAGTAAATCTATTAATGTTGAATGCTGTCTATTGTAAAATGAAATTGTGTTTGAAGGAAAAAAACTATCCGCACTCTTCAGTTTCTTGTTAATATATTGCAAATATTTTCTTATGAAATCCTGATATGTCATGTTGAAATCACCTAATATTATTGTAGGGTATGGGTTTGTAGATAGGTGTAGGTTAATGGTATTGATCAGTTGATGAATTAGTGTAGATTTATTATATAAGTAAAGTGATATAATGTTCAGTTTAAAGTCTTTATTATGAAGTGACAAAATTATCATATGCTGGTCACAGTATAATATTTTAAAGGATTGGATTGGAGAGGTGTGGTGAATCAAAAAACCAACACCTGCCGCTGAGTAGTTGGAAATTGAGAAATTGTTATAGCCAAATTTGTTTAGGTAATGGTTTGGCTTAAAGCTGGAGTTAACAGAATATTTAGTCTCAGTGAAAAAAAGCAAATGAGAAGGTGAATGTGTTAACCAATCTGTAATTGCATGCATTCTTTTTGTGGAATTGATTCCCCTCACATTGACTGTAGTGATTATTAGTTTCATTTTTTAGTTAAAGTGGGGTGTGTGGATTAGTGTTCAAACCTCTTGTGGCAAAATGATTTGATTGTCAATACTTGCATCTGCAGCTAATGCTGAATTTTCAGTACTAGAGGCAGCCAATTGCTTCTTTTTCCTCGGTTTCCTGCGGTGGATGTCCACTCCTGCAGTATAATCGAGCTGTTGTGCTAATTGTTCTGATTTTCCTGTGGGGTGTTGTCTTGTCCAATACGTTTCCTGTGGTGAAGCTGTTGAGTTGACATTCTGTTTATTTGATTTGTGTTGCTTCTTAGCTGGTTTACAAGAGTCTGTTAAGCTGTCAGAAGATTCTGCCGTATCCGTGGTATCCATTTGAGTGGCAATATGGTGTGAATGATTATTGATTTCAATTAGTTGTTTATTTTTCTTTATTTTTTTAAGCTTAGTTGTTTGTTGTATTCTGTGATTGCTGGGCTCTTCATCACTATAATAAGAGGAGGCCACTTCTATTTCTTGTTCATCATTTGAATTTGCTGTGGAATTAGCTGTGTTTAAGCTATTTGTTATTTGTGTCTGTGTGTTGTCTAGAGGAGATACGATGGGTAAATTATCTGGGTTTAATAAACTTGCCAATTGCATTTGTGTGTTATTTAAAGAGGATGGGATGGGCATTTGTTCTTCACTTGTCTTGATAGTTTTATCACTGACTGAGGGCATTGTATTCGAAAGAACTGGACATCGGTGCTTTTCACTTGATTTGAGACCACAATTGTTACATATTCTTTTAGGGCAGTCTCTTATCATGTGTGTGCGCTGTTTACAGGAAAAACACTGAGGTGGTGTGCCTCTAAAGGTAATAACAAGCGGTAATTTACCTGTGGGGAATACTGTTGGTATTTCCAATGCAGTTACATTTTTATTTAATTGTATATTAAATGTCACTGCATTCATTCTAATTGGAATTGGCATTCTTTTCTTCGTTAAAAAGTTAAAATTTGTTATTTTTCCGTATTTTTCCAATAGCGATTGTAAATTTGCTTCAGTAAAACCAATGTGACAATTTCTAATTATGCCTTGTGTTACGAGAGGGCGATCTGCATCGATATAACAAATAATTTTATTTAAAAATTTGACGTGCTTTCTAAAAATATCTTTTTGTGTCTTGTTGTGAAATTCAAAACACAAATATCTGTTATTGGGATGGTATAATATTTGGTGGACGTAACTCCATAATTTCATTTGTGTTATTTTGTCATAAAATTCATCTATTGGGAATTTAAATAATTCAGCATCCGCATTTGTTACCGCCATTATGAGTGATTTGTCGCTATGAAAACTTTTGAATGAAGTTAAAAGCGTAGTGCAATCGTTTTATTAAATTTGTTAGTATATTGGTCATATAATTCTTGTGTAATATGGTGTAGTTGATCCTGGTGTATATTACTGCGATGCTGTTGATCCTCAGTATTGTTATCGATCCCCATAAGCTCTTCAAAAGACTCAGCGTCTGGCTGAACATAATTCATCGACATGTGAAGATCGGCCTTTACTGCTCTAGCATACGTATTATTATTTGTTTGTGAATTTTGATTATTGTGATGGTCATTTGATTTTTCTCTAGTATTTTGATGGAATAGTGGTGAATCTACGGAATAAGCTTTGGGATGTGCCCCTATCCAATTCTGGAGAATTGGTAGGGGCTGCTTCGGGTCCTCTCAGGTACGTTGTATTCATTTGGACTAATTTTTAATAACTTTCCGATTGCATATATAGTGCTGTATTTGTTTTCTCGGTGTGTATTTGCACTATTGGAATAATTCTTATTTGATATCAGGGTAGGAGATATGGTTTTCCTTTCCAAGGGTGGAAAATTAACGTTGTTAATCTCAGGCAGTCGAATGCATGTTTCTGCTTTACTGGTATTTTTTCCCGATAATTTTTCTTTCATGATATGTGATTCAAATGCTAATTCCATATTTTGATCACTAGTATTTTGATCTGGATTGTCTGATTCTATTATAATTGAACTATTGTTAGCTTGAATGAATGTTTGATTTTGTTTCTGATACTCGGCAGTACTTCCATTTGTATTGAAAGCATCGGCCATTTTACAATCTTACAAATGGCGCTTGCCTGTACATTGTTTTTAAATAATAATCAAAGCTCTAATTATAAATGATTTTTTCTTACCTTTAAGGTGTGAAAATGTTCTTCTTACTAAATCTCTTGCAAATAACATCAATTAGGTCTATTACAATGGAAAAGATTAATTAATATTTCAAAGTGAAATGGAGCTAGATGTGTAACAGTCTATCTGCATGGATGCCATCTTGGCTACTACTACTAACTACTACTACTACTACTACTACTACTAGTTTTAAAGAAACTTTATTTGATACTACTACTACTACTACTACTACTACTACTACTACTACTACTACTACTACTACTACTACTACTACTACTACTACTACTACTACTACTACTACTACTACTACTACTTCTACTACTACTACTACTACTACTATTAAATGTTTCATAGGCATTTATTGAACAATAAGAAATGGTTATAACTACATCAATAGATCAACAAAAGAGGGTATATAGAAGGATACAAATTAAGTTATGGTATTTTACATTATTATTTTTGAGTACATGAGTGTCCGAGTCATCAGTTTATAATTTAATAGCTTAAAAAATCATGGGCTACAATGTGTTCATAACTGCTATGTCTTCTGTTTAGTCTCATTAAATTTTCATATGTTGTGATTGCCATTAACATATGATCACATCCCATTATCACTTCAGACTTTGTTGCATTGGGGAGCAAGTGGCTTCAAACATCATGTGGAATAATAGTTTTATCTTTTTTTTGATGTTTCTCAATTTGATCCAGAAGGCATTTGGATGTCTTCTAGAAATGCAGTCATTCATTAATGTACATCTAGTGCACTAAAGAGCATATATTACAAAGATGCTGACACAGATCTTTATATATACTATAGCAGATTTAAACACATGGAATAGAGCATTCATCATATATGAAGACGTTAAATAGTTTTGGTATTGCTTTACATATATTATCAAGGCTTATATATCCAAAGAAGAGATGGTGTTGGTTTGTTGTATTTTTAAGGCAAAGGGTGCATTGTTCATAAACATTCTTATATTGTTTACTATGTCAGTAAAAATGAAATGTAGGTAGAGATTCTAAGTTTATATCAATAAGAAAGTCCAGGTATTTTGAGTTAATTGACAAGATTTTAACTTTTCTAATCAGTTGTTTGTTGTTTACATTATATACTGGTTTATTTTCAGAATTTGAAGGAGAGATTTGGACTAGGCAGTAAAATGAAAGGTTGATATTTTCCAAGAATTTAAATAATGATAAGTGGTATGTCTGGGGGCATAATTTTTAATTTTTCTATTACTTGTGGGGATAATTTGATACAAGAAATAAAAAGATTTACTGTTTTTAGAATTCCGAATGTATTTATCATATTCAGTCCAAGTCCATTGAGAATTAAGAGTTTTGAAGTCTACTGAGTGAAATGGCTATAATTGTTTAAATAAAAAGGCTGCTTGATTTGTTGAGATATTTTTTAGTAAACTGATATTAATAATGCAGGTAGCAGATATGTCTCAGATTATCTTTAGATTCAAGAATTTCAATTCATAGGGGAAATCTTAATATAGGTCTAATATTTTTAAATAAAGGCATTTTTTATATCTTTTGATAATTGAGACATCAGATATTAAGTAAATTTTATGTATTTAAATATTTTTATTTAGATATGTGGTTAACTATGTCTTTTGTTATAAAATGAATTTAGGTGACTAAAAACAAAATGCAGTGTTCCATAAATATCAGAATGGCATGAGTATGGGAAATAAGCTAATTTTATGCTGAATTATTTTAGAATAAAGAGGAAAATATCCTTGGTTGCCTGAGAGAGTTTAAGTGAGGGCTAGATATCTCTCTATTTTATGTTTTGCTTTAGTATTGGATAAATAAGATGTATAATACATTGTCACCTATATATATTATGTCTTCAGTATTCAGCATGGAAGGTACTCTGATCATTATGGGTTGTTCTAATGCACATCAGATATAGTTTCTTGACCATGTATGAGATTGGTTTACATAGTTCCTTATTGTATCAATTGCTAAATATTGGCTATATTTTTTGCAAGTAGTTTTTACTGATTTCTCAGAGTTTTAATGAAGTGGACATCAAAGAAATACTTTTTATATACCTCATCTGTTAATGTTAATGGTCCCATTGGAAGAGAATTAGTTTTCATGGTATCTTTAATAGTAAATAAAGCAATATTAATGATCATGATCCATGTTTGTATAGGATCTGTTTTCAGTTTGTTGGGTTTAAATAATTTGATGCATATTTCTGAAAAGAGAAATTTGGTAATGTTGTTTGGAAGAGGATTAAAATTATTTTCCCATTGTGAAATTGTGCTTTCTTTGAAAATTCATAAGCTTAGATGCTCAGAACCAATGAGTTTTTTAATTAAAAGTTGTGCATATGGTAATAATATTTGGAATAGAAAACATAATCTATTATTGATATATGTTTCTCATTATTAAATGGGTATAAATTGTTAGGTAAGAAGTTTTCATTATTCATCATTAAAAAGACCAATCTGTGTATTCATTTTGACATAAAAATTCTGTAATTCATGTTAAAATCTAATAATATAAATAGGAATGCGGTGAGATTGCAAAAGATGAGTTCTAAAAACAGTATTAATTTATTTATAATGTACAGAGAGAGATATAAACAATAGGAATATTCAAAATTATTGCTGTGTGAGGTAGTGCGAATAACAGCAGATTAAAAAAATAATTTAACAGAAAATATCGACAAAACACTGGCAAAGTTATTTAAAGAAGTTTCAGATTGAAATATAGCATATATAATATCCCAATGCAATTTCAAATAATAAATGATTCTTCAGCGTTTTGACAAAGAAAAAATATTTTCTTTAAAATATACTTTAGTATTATATTCTGTGCACACTGGTAATTATTATATAAGATGCACATTTCATTATGTTTAATTTAAACAAAGTTGCAAATTGAAATGTGACATAATAACTCTTTCTTACATTAAAAAAATATAGGTGCATTTGCAACTTTGTTTAAATAAAACATAATTAAATATGCATCTTATATATATTTACCATGCACAGAATCTAGTACTAAAATATATTTTTAAAAAAATATTTTCCTTTTTGGCAAAATGCTGAAGAATCATTTATTATTTTAAATTGCATTGGGGTGTTATATTTTGTGGAAGTACATTGTTTGCAACTATATTTTTTAATGTAAGAAAGAGCTGTTATGTCACATTTCAATTTGCAACTTTGTTTAAATTAAACATAATGAAATATGCATCTTATATAATAATTACCAGTGTGCACAGAATGTGATATTAAAGTATATTTTAAAGAAAATATCTTCTCTTTGTCAAAATGCTAAAGAATCATTTATTATTTGAAATTGCATTGGGATATTATATATGCTATATTTCAATCTGCAACTTTTTTAAATAACTTTGATAGTGTTTTGGCAATGTTTTCTGTTCAGTTATTTTTTTAATCTGCTGTTATTCACATGGAGATCACCTTTGATAAAAGTGCTATAATTTTAATTAAAGAGGAGTTGTAAACAAGGCAGGACATTGATCAACTCATCATTGTGTAAATGGCACTGAACTGAACTCCGAACAAAATGTTGGTAATATTTCTACAAATATATTTTTAAAACTCTCTATTTTAATATTCTTAATTACTTAAATTCTTGTTAAAATAAAATCTTGTAACATTCTTGCCAATAAATTTAATAATTTTTCCTGTAACTGTAATCAATGATTATTTTAAACTTTCTATTTTAAACTTGCTATAATTATTAATTAATAAGTAATGGATAACTTGCTATAATTATATTTAATTACTTATTATGTATTACTTTGTATTTAAGTGTTGTGTGTTATTATTTGCAAATAGTCTTTTTATTTTTTTAATATTATATGTAATATATTTTTGAAAAGTTACTCAGTGACTGCCATTTTTCATTATAATTCTTCGTGTGGGATTGGGAAGAGGGTATATAGTGTATTTGCATTTTAATTATTTTTGATCGAATTCTTGATGCATAGTGTTTTTTAGGGTTGTTTTTTTATATTTGTATTTTAGAAGTATTTGTTTGATTTAATTTGTCCATTTGTTATTTTTGGATAGAAATTCTTCATTGGGGGAAAGAGTTAGGTTTTACATTTGAGTTGTTTTTGATGATATGCCATAATTTCAAAGCAGAGATAATTAATTTGAGAAATAGATTCTCTCGTATAATTTTTTTTTTACTTTATATAAACATTGCTTTTAAATCTGATCATTTGCAAATATTGAAAGCTAAATATTTTGATGAAATTCTGTTTTTGTATTTCCCACATTCCTCCATTGTTGTTTGTTTGTGTACTTTCACCCATTTTTCTTTTTTTAATTTCAATTTTATAGCATTTTCTTGGTTTTTTTTATAATTTGTACTTTCAATGTATTTCTTGGATATATATTGCCTCAGGCATTTTTATTTTTCAATTTAAGTGAAGAATTCTTGATTTTAGGAAGGGGTGTCTTTGTTGTATTTTCACCGATTTTTCTTTTTTTTATTTCAATTTTATAGCATTTTCTTGGTTTTTTTTTATAATTTGTACTTTTGATGTATTTCTTGGATATACATTGCCTCAGACATTTTTATTTGTCAATTTTCAGCCACTTTTGTATATAAATTTATCACTTGCAAGCTTTGGGCCAGTTGTTGATGGTGGCACAGTACCATCTACCAGTGCTAGTATGGTCCCTCCACAACTACCATAGATTTTAAATGTTTTTTTATTTTCAATAAATGATTTAAAATAATATTGTTCCTTCTACATATATCACTATTCAACAGCTCTGCTTTATATATATACATTTATTTCTGCTTCTCTGCATACAGGTAAATCAGCATACATATAAACTAATTTTTCAGCAAACTGATGGATTCTCTTGGTGGGATTGTCTCTTTTAAAACAGTAGGCTGGCTTGCAGTCATCATTGGGAAATATATAATTCAGATAATTATTGACATTCAATCAGCTCCATTTAGTCTAGTATTGGATAGACATTAGGCAAGCCATCTAGTATAATGTCAGCTATGAAGAACACAGTAAAGCTGGGTCTTACTTCCAAGTGCATCCAAACTCCATCATCATGAACTAGTAACTGCTGTTGGATCCACTGTCTTGTGTTTGGTTATTTCTTTATGATATTTTTTGTCCTAACCTGAACAATTCTAAGAACTCCCAAAAACTACTCTGTAATTTTTTTCAATTCTATATTGTTAGGATATGAGGGAAAATACATTCATTAAAATGTTTTTCCTATCTTGATTAAAAAAAGTTAATGATCCTTTTCAATTCACTTTAATTCTTTGAAAAACCACTTTGTGGAATTTTATCAAAATATGTTATACAAGCTTTACTTTAAAAGAAAGATTTCCAAAATAGATAGTGGGGTTTTATAATTATCAGAATAAATATTGTATCATAAAACTTGTTTGCTTTAATTTAAAAATCAGAATTAATAAAATATTAATTAGATCTTTTTTTAAATGTTTAATTTTAATTAAAAAATTTAAATTCAAAATTATTTACTTTTTATTGTTATTTCAATGTAATGTAGAAGATATCTACAAAAAAAATTGTCTGTGTTTATTTCTACTTTTCCATTAACTTTATATATATATATATATATGCACACACACTACTATGTTGTTGTATGCCATGAAATATAATAATTTCAACATATATATATATTAAATTAAATATTTTATAGATAAATTCTGATGTAAAGAAAGGAATGAGAGGGGACATTTCCATCTAATAACAAGAGAAATAAGTTAACAGTAGTGGTGCTTGGTGACACAATTGTTATTAACATCCATTATGCTAAACTATTTGATCTAGCAGCCCACAATGATTTTGTTATCTTGAGTTTATTTAAAAACAAAAAGAGGTACCCTTATTAATTTTAATCCATGGACATATATGAACATAACTTCATCTCCCTCTGAGAGTTATGAATGTTAAGTTAAATATTTTTATAGTTTAATTACTGTAAATGTATTTAATTATGATATAAATATAATCCGTGATACTTAATGTAACATATATTGTTCTATAGAAAAGATAAAATAATAGTTACAGGTTATCAGAGTTGTGATTCTACAAAGTCCTCATAATTATAAATATATATATCTGTTTTTATTTAAACTGATAGTTCTGTAAAATTTTCTAATGATCAAAATTTAACAATATCCCTATTTGGGTATAGATTCCAGACAACTGATCCATATTTAATAATAGGAAGAACAAGAACTCTGAACAATTTATATTTTAATTGATTATTAAACAATATGCCATATCTAATAATCATTCCCATAATTTTAGAAGCTCTGTTAATTATGGATTTAATATGCACATGAAATGATCCATTATTTGAAAATAGAATACCATGATCCTTTTGCAAAGTCTTACATTTAATGCTATGTGTTTTAATATAATATGAGAGATCTAAATAAGCACAAAACCATGGTCAGGGGTTTGGGGAGATGTTCCTGACAGAGATATTTTAAGTGCTGGCTCTGGCTAAGCATTTATCACAAAGCTTGTAGAGGAATTGGAAATCCTCATTGTTTATAACTTGCAAGCTTAAGAGATAGGGTCATGTGCTCTATGACTCTTATTTTGACTATTTATCTAAATATTCAGACTTATTGCAATATGAAACATTTGAACATTTGTTTGTATTAATCAACATTTTATTTTTACTATACCAAGAAATAAAATAATATCATTTTGTAAAGAATTTCAATCATTTAATGTAATTATGAGGGCTTAAGATCATCTTTAAGATTATCCACATATATATTGAACAATAAAGAAGTCAAATTGCTACCTTGAGATATATTCAAATTACAATTACATAATATGAAAGATTGATTATTATATTTAACAAAAACCTTAATAAATTAACTAAACCATTTAATAAGCTCTAGAGAAAAATCTAATCTATAAAGTTTTTGAAGAATATCATAATTGACTGAAATAAATCGAGATATTACCAAATCTCTAGTGCTCGTTACAATACATAATTGACAGCCAATCAGATGGCAAAGATAGCCGTCTAAAATGACATCAAACCTAAACACACATTGATGTCATTTTAGATGGCTATCTTTGACATATGATTGGCTGTCAGTTATGTATTTAATGAGTGCTAGAAATTTGGCAGTATCTCGATTTATTTCAGTTTTCAACTATCGGCACTTCGCAAATTAAAATATTATTTACATAATTGACTCTGTCCAAAGCCTTAGAAAGATCAAAATAAATTACATCTAATCTCTGTCTATCTTCTATAGCAAGAGCAATATGATCAAATATAGTGATGAAATTAGTTTCAATAGACCTATTTGGCAAAAGACCATGTTGAGCAGAAGTTAAATAATGACTGATATTATCTATGATGTTATTATGTTTACATCTTTCAAAAATTTTAGCCACAGTATGTAAGACTCAAATAGGTTTAAAATTATTTATATATTCCTTAGAACCATTTTTATGAATTGGAATAACTTTAACACATTTGAGAACCTCTGGAAGATTGCAACTATATATAGAACAATTTAGAATATATTATAAAAGGTTAACAATAAACTTGGAACAACACTTATAAATAAAAGAAGGTTATTATCTGGCCCCAAACTAGTGTACAATTTAAGTTTTTTTATTGATGCTATAATATCTTCACTATAAAAACCTTTAGTGGAGATGTTGTAATAAGATTTCTCTGAAAATATGAAAGGTTTTGATTCATTATTAACATTCTTATATAGGTCAGCAAAAAATTTGAAAAATTTTGTAGCAGAAAGTGAGTAATTTAAAACCAGCTCCACTTTTGTTACTACCAATTCCTTAATCTTTAATGAAAGACAGAATTATCTAGGATTTATAAATAAATTATTCTCAATATTCTTTACATAAGTAAAAGACTCTTTAATATACAAAACCTTAGCGAACTTTTTATAATTGATAAAATTATTATAATGTAGAATATCGTTAGTTTTCTTATAATATTTATGATGATGCATTTTTCTTTTATTGATTTCTCTTAAGGATAAGGAGAATAAATATGGAAAATCATGATGAGATATACATTTAATTTGAATATACAATTCAATTAAGTTATTGAGAACAGACATAAAGTAATTTAAATTAGCATTAACATCTGTATAAAACTATATATGATTCCAATCAAATTTGGAAATCTGTTCATAAAAATCATTGTAATTTCTTTTTTTATAATATCTTTTCATTTTATAAGATATTTTTTGTCTAATATACTGTACTTTGCCTAAAATTTAATTGAAGAAGAATATATATCAATCTGAAGTGTTATAGAAAAAGAATTATTATAATCAAGGTGAGACAACTTACCCAGAATGCAATCCAAAGTGTGTCCATGAGAATTATAAAAGGAATTACATTGTCTAAGTTCTAACAAATTACAAAATTACACCATTCTATGGTCTTAGAAGACCATGAAATGCCCTGACAAATAGAATGTCCAAAAAGTAGTTTAGGGAGATTAAAGTCACCGGTAATGAAGATATTTTTATTATATGTAATTAACAAATTCTCAAATGAAGATAAAATAATATCCAGATAATTAGCTGATATATTTGGTCTAATATATACATTTCCTAGCATAAAATTATTATAATGGTTAACAGAAATTTCACACCAAGTAGCTTCACAAAGTAAGGAATTAAATGAAATGTGGTACTGTGTTATTTCTTTTTTAATGGCAATAAGGGTTCCATCTCCTCTATTAACAATTTCAATAGGTCTGTCTGTATGAAATATTCTATACCTCTTATCAAATAAAATGTTAGGAAAGCCATGTTTATAAAAATAAGATCAAAATCTTTTAACCTAAATGCTTTTTGTACACCTCCCTTTAATATTAACATAAAAACAATTAAAGCTTGCCATGTTAAAAGATAGGTAATAAAGATATTTTTAGAGAAAAAAATAGAAACAAAAGTGATACAGAAAAAAATACAGCTATATCAATTATAATAAATTAATAAATCCTCAATGAATTAGCCAAAGAACCATAAAAGAAGGAAATAAATATACTGCAAAGCCAAAGGGAAGAAGATAAAATTTCATTATGTTTATGCACAGGAATAGAAATAAAGAAATAATTGGAATTAGCATTAAACATATTTATTTTACACAGATAATTTTTAATAAACTAAAGGTTAGCCTTTCAAGCTAACGTACTTGCACTTTTTACGAATGTTAATAATAATAATAAATGAATACTTTCATTTCCAACACAAGATAAAGTCTTTGCGAACGAATAAATGAATCACTTATTCATTCAACCCAAATGCTTATATATGGGCAAATCTTAAGTACTGGATATGAAAGCATGAGGATAAATCAATCACTTTAAATTACTGTTTACTATGTCTGAATGAATGACGTCAACAAAATTATCTAGAATTTACAAAACGTCACTCTTAAATGAAACTAAGCATATGTAAATGAGACAATTTATTTATATAGCATTGATTTATCCTCACACTTTCATATCCAGTACTTAAGATTTGCCCATATATAAGCATTTGGGTTGAATGAATAAGTGATTCATTTATTCGTTCACAAAGACTTTATCTTGTGTTGGAAATGAAAGTATTCATTTATTATTATTAACATTCGTAAAAAGCGCATGTACATTAGCTTGAAAGGCTAATCTTTAGTTTATTACAATTTATAAACATAGCGCTATATAAATAAATGCCTCATTTACAGATAATTTTTGTTTTGAGCTTATCACCTAAACATTTTCTAATATCATAAACACTAATATTACCTGATAAATTATAGACAAAGTGTTATATCCATCATATGAATTAGAAGATATGCAATTATTATTAAAAGGAATA
Organism: Epiperipatus broadwayi; assembly: GCA_028023455.1. Classification (NCBI taxonomy): domain Eukaryota; kingdom Metazoa; phylum Onychophora; class Udeonychophora; order Euonychophora; family Peripatidae; genus Epiperipatus; species Epiperipatus broadwayi. The sequence continues at coordinate 602,876 of JAQFVV010000428.1, read as the reverse complement.
TTATTATAATTAGAAGATATAACAAGTGAATATGAAAATAATAGATTAATAGTTTTATTTACTGTGTTAAAAGATTTATATCTGTTCTTTGACTCATAATGAAACATATTACCACTATTGCCAATTTTCTTAATTTATTGTTACTTTTATCAACATTCTTCTCAATCTGTTTATTGACATTTTTCATATGCATTTGATTATAATTTTTAGAATGCCTATATATCTTTGTTCAAATATAATTACCCTATATAATGCTGCTTTTCATGATAAATATTTTATACCAATATTACTATTTTTAAACAATGTCAAACCACTAAACATCACATGATTACCTTCTCTTATGCTAGCACATAACTGTTATTAAATAGGCAAAACTCTCCATACAGCAGTGCCACCCTGTGCCAACCAGAGTAATAAATAGATGCCAGAAGGCTTGTGCATAAAGCTATTGAGCTTAGATTGAATATATTATTGTGTTTTCCTATTTCATTTTCATAGTTTTGTAGTTAAGTAAAGATAAAAGGTGGCTGCTGGAGGGCTGCATTAGATCCTAAGATCTAGGTGCAGTGCTCTCAGATCCAAGGCTCCTCCCTGATGAAGGTCACAAGCCAGAAACTAGTGTGGGGATATTGGATGAGTAAGCACTAGATGGGGATTATATACACAAGCCTTCTGGCATCCATCGATTACTCTGTTTGGCACCAAGTGGCATTACTGTATGGAGGGTTTTGCCTGTTTAATTAAGCAATGTCTTTGAATCCATATTATCTGCCTTATTATAATTATTATTATTTTACATGTTAAGTTCATCTTTGCTAGTATATCTCTTAAATATATTATTCAGAAAATATTTAACAACTTTATTATCGGATATAGATTCATTAACAATATGCTCATTCAAAAATGTATTGGCATTAGAATTCCAATAAGTAGTCTCTTTAAGACCAAAAGAAGAATTATCAGCAGAATTTACATCTGGACCTAAGGAACATTGAATTATTTTGTTTACTTTATCTTTTTTAGAAGTATTATTTCTGTTATCTTTGTCAATATTATTTACTATATTATTATCCATTAATAAAGTACATTGTGTAGCTACATCTTTTCATGTATGTAAATTACATTCCTGCAATGAAGAATAAGATATTGTATAACAAATATTAGACAATTCTATAATGAGTTTAAGAATAAAAAACAGGCAAAATTCAGAAGGCTTGTGCATAAAATCCCCACCTAGTGCCTACTCATCCAATATCCCCAGACTAGTTTCTGGCTTGTGGCCTTCATCAGTGAGGAGCCTTGGATCTGAGAGCACTGCATCTGGATTTTAGAATCTCATGTGATATTTATTGAGTTAAGAATACTAGGAAGTGGAAGATTTAATAAAACTTCCAAAGGTAATTTATTTGGATCATGAACTATATCTTTCATAAATTGAAAAATATTATTATCGTCATGAATTACATGATCATCATAGAAATCATTATTAATAAATTCCAGTGGGTTTGTTTCAGAGATATCTATTCTTATATTATTATTAATCAAAAATTCAATACCATCTGCATCCATATTATTACTGTTGTTACAATTTTCATGAATGTTTATATTAATATCATCCTTATTGACAGTTTCATTGGTATTCACATTATGTTCCTCATTATTTGATATACACACTTCACTCCCCCCCCCAAGCCATTTCTATTAAAAGATAACTCATTACAGACAGCACCTTTAAAAAAACCTCCAATAGTGCAAAAAACATGATTGTCTAATCTATTTAATTTTAAACATGAAGTATAAAAAATCATTGACATTTATCAGAACTTTTATTAAAAAATCATTAACAATAGGAGGTAAACATATATTACATGTATTTGCCTGTGAAAAACTAGAATTAGAAATATTAATTATACCAGAAGAATCATTTGAATTGAGAGAAGAAGTGGCAGAAAAATCATCCACAGAAATATCGGACTCTTGATTAAAAAATATATTACAATAATTCACACATAAAACTGAACGACATGATATTTCATCCTCAATATTATTTTTAATAGGTTTAAAGCAATCTAGATGATATTTAATATCACAGCTTCTATTACACTTCAAAAATTTTTGTCCTCCAAAAGTACCATTTAAACAAAGAGGACCTGGATAAGTAAATGGAGCCATTATAATCTAAACTAAAAATAAAATATCTAATAACATACAAAATGACAAAGAGTTATACAATAATAATAATAATATAATTCGAATGGATTTGTACTCAGTTTTTTAAGCTCCTTATATCTATCGACTGCATATTATAGAATCTATACATATGACCGCATTCATGTGAAAAGATAAATGATCTCGACTATACTATTTCATGCTGAACCAGCATATATCAGCTAGTCCAGATCATCATCTCTCACACATATATAATCAATGCTCAGTTTATATTAAGATAGAAAATATTTAAACTTTAATGGATAGCTTCAATCTTTTCCATCCTCCAACTCTTCAGCCATCCACATCATTGAAAATCTGATTATGGAACACTCAAACGCCCTTGCTGATGCCAATATCATATACTGGAGGTCATTTATCTTTTTCACATGTATGTGGTAATATGTATCAGTTGTGCATCTTGGAATGGATAGATGTAGTAAGCTTGAAAAACTGAGTTCAAATTCCTTCTAATTACATTGAGTTCAGTATAGACAATATACTTGTATTTAAATATTATATATTCAGCCCATATTTTACCCATCCCTCTTCTGGGTATCCAAATGGACATATTAGGGTCCAATATGTGAGAGATCAAAATGACTTAAAATCATAATGGGGATGACAATAATATTGGCATCAACAAGAGCTTTGAGCATCCTTCCATCATCAGATTTTCAATGATATGGGTGACTGAAGAGTTGGAGGTTGGAGAAAATTGAAGCCTATCCATTAAAGTTTGAAAATTTGCTATCTTAATATAAAGTCAGTATGGGAGTTAATGATCTGGATCAACTGCTGAGTGCTGAGCAAGAAATACTTATATTGTAGATCATATATCTTTTTCACATGTATGTGGTCATGTGTATCAATTGTACAAGATGGAGTGGATAGATGTAGGAATCTTGAAAAACTGAGTTCAGATCATTTAATTAAATTAAGTTCAGTATAGATAATATAGTTGTATTTAAATAATAATAATAAGAAGAAGAAGCTGAAGAAGAAGAAAAAAGAGGAGGAGGAGGAGGAGAAGAAATAATAATAATAATAATAATAATAATAATAATAATAATAATAATTAATAATAATAATAATAATAATAATAATAATAATAATAATAATAATAATAATAATAATAATAATAATAAAAAAAAGAAAAGTCTGAAAACAAAAAGTCAATATTGGAGTTGCAAATGCCGAGTATATTATTGAAGTAGAAATGTGATTGTACAAACATTCAGTTTCATTGCCACACATATATATGCATGATAAGTATGACAGGCTTAAATATCAGGTCTTCCAATAAACTAAGAAAATGGTAGAATGAGAGAAAGAATAATGGTGATTAGTTTAGTTGTAAATGTTAGTCCATAAATAAGTTTAGAAAATGAGTATGTCAAGATATTTCTACCACTTTTTTTTTAATGAAGACTAATATCTTGAAAAAGATTTATTGATGATTATTTCTTGATATTTAATATGCTATACCATATTTATAGAAAAGAAAAAGTATAATTAAAATTAATAAATATCTGGACATTGAATTTATATATATAATCAATCAATAATATTCCGTTGAACCTGCAGTCACATCACAAATTCATCTATTTCTCCACTCCGTTCTCTTCATTTCCCAGCTCTTCAATTTCACATATTTCTTTGCAACTCATATCATTCAATAAGGTCAATATATATATATAAACAAATATGAAAAACAAAGTTATAAAAGAAATGAGAGATAGCAGCAAAAAAGAATGTGTAATTAATTAGTTTCTAAGATAGAAGATATATATAAAATATAGATAAGAAAATCTAAAAAAATAATTAAGAAAAAAAAAATTTGAAAACAATAACTATCCCATACATATCGTCTAGACTAGGCTCAAGTTTAATTGGCGTGAATTCTTTAGCGCTTTTCAATAAAAGAACATAAAATGAACATATAGCATTGGTATCCTTAAGCAAAAAATATTTATATTTCTCAAAATATTCGATAATTTCCCAAACAACTTTTAAAAAGTTAAATAAACCAAGTATTTTTATTAAAGCCTACCACAGAATTGGGCAAATTATGGATATACCTTTTCTTTCCCCAGGAATAAACAAACATTTATTTTGTAATGAGGGAAGGTTTCCATTTTTAACAAAAAAATATAAGCAATTATTTCTTTTATGTTAATTTAATGTGAATAATTTTTTTTGTGTGTAGCTTTTAATTAGCAGTTTGTAACATTGAATAATGTATATGTTCTATCTAAAGATCAACTGAGAATGCTAGATAAGAGAATACTATAGCTATGTCATAAATTTATCATTATTGCTGGTAATTCATTATAATTTGGTATTCTCTTAATACATAATATCATCTCATTAAGTATAGATTTACATTTTAACATTAACAATGCTGATGAATTTGTTTATACAGCTTAATATTTTATAAATCATTGTCAAATGAGGTTCTGAAAGGAATTTGTTGGTAACTGAAAAGAGACCCTTTGATTATTCTTTGAGTCCTTAAATGAATGAAACAGGACAAATTCTGAAAGTCCACTACATACAATATTGTCACTGCAGCCATTATACTCACCAACAACACATTAGCTAGTATAGTGAGTTTATTGGTTTTTTCCTTCAGCATTTAAGATCATCTATGGTTTTCGTTTTGCAATTGTGTGATATATCTTAACTGAAATATCAATTAAGTTTTTTTTTTGACAGTAAATTAATGTGTATAGCCTTTATTCCCACAAGTCTGTAAAATCACCAGCGAAGGCAGCAATTGGTGGCCAAAACTGAAGGGTGTTAAGAATTATCTTGACTGTGGACCCAGGCTATTTGATGATAAGTTTTATATAGATATTTAGAACTGCAGATCACTTTCAAGTAAAGAAAGTTTGCAAGAATTAAAAGAGGAACTGTCCAATATCAAATATAACATTATTAGATTTTGTGAAGTTAGAAAAAAGTGAAGAAATAATTGATTTAAAAAGTGGACATATACTATACTACAAAGACACAAACATTGAAAGCACAAGTGGAATATAATTCATTATAAATAAAAAACAACATTGTAGAGATTTTGGGTGTAAAAGACAGAGTGGTAAGATTAGTTATCGAACTTAATGGTAGATCCCAAGTGCATATAATTCAGGTTTATGCCCCAATAAATTCACATTGTGATGAAGAAATAGAGGATTTTTATATGGACGTACAAAACACTTTTGACAAAACAAAACTATATTTTTAAATTAGTACTAGAATTGTTAAACAGTCAAAAGATGAATGTGCTATTGTTAAATTTGGTTATGGTAATAGAAATGAGAGAAGACATAGAGTTATGGAGTTTGCAGAATAAGAAAAACTTTATATGATTTTTTTTCTTAGAGAAAAATGCTAAATAGAAATAGCCATGGAAGTGAATTTAATTATATTTTACAAACAAAAAATATGTATTTCAAGATAGTAATACTCTTAATAAATTCAACCTAGAAAGTAATTATCAATTAGTGAGACATAAGGCATGTACATGTTAATGGAAAAGCAAGGAGACAAAAATTATTTTAAAAAAAAGCAATACTCATAGTTGATATTTCTAAACTTCAGAAACATTCCAATGAATTTGAATTAGAACTTGCAAATATATTAGCAGAGTTTGAACATGGTTGAGATTTGAACAAAATCAATAGGAACATAAATGATACACTTTTAGAATCAGCAACAAAGATAGCTGATACAAAATAGAAACAATTGACCAATAAGATTTCTGTTGAGACAATTCAATTTATGAAGAAAAAGAAATACGAATATATATAACAATGATGCATTAATCTAGAATTTTGTAAAATAGTATGAAAAAGAGTTAATACCAATATAACAAAATATAATTGTGAATTAGCAAGGAAAACCATAGAATCTCAAAAGTATAAAACATCATTTTGCTATTGGTAGAAAAATTATTTTTGCAATGAACACAAAAAGATGGAACTATTATTAAAAAGAGAGAGGCATCATGAAGGATGAAAAAATGTTTTCTCAAGAATATAGCAATAAACTACTCTATCTTCTGAGTTGTCCATGATTTTAAATGAAGAAGTGAGACATGCAATAAGAGAAAAGCTCCAGGTAATGATAAAATTATAATTGATATCTTTAAAAAAAGCAGGTGAAGAAATAGAAATGTTTTTTGGCAAAGTTATACATCAAATGTCTAAAGGATAAAGATATACCAGATAACTGTAAAAATTCAATATTAATATTAATATTTTAAAAAGCTTATAAAGATGATATAAGAAATTATAGACCTATGTGTCTTTAGAAAACATTGGATTTTAACCAACCAAAAGAACAAGCTGGATTTAAAAGTGGTTTTAGTACAATGAATTATAAGCAAGTAATGAGAGAAGTTATAAAAAATACCAGTAAATATGTGTTGTCATTATGTTTTGGATTTATAGATTATGAAAAGTATTTGATTCTATAAGCATTTCTTCAATGATTAAAGCATTGGATCACTAAGGTATAGATACAGAATTTTTATAAAATGCAACAGTAATGACTAGATTACATCATGATACTGGAAAATTAACATTGAGGGGAGTGTAAAACAGAGTGCCTACGTATCTTCGAAATTTTTTACAGCAGTTTTCCAATAAGTATTTTGTGGATTAAAATGAGAAGCTAAGAAAGTACAAGTAAGTGAAGATTATTCAAATCATCTAGATTTTGTATATTATGTAATTGTTTTTGGAAATAATGTTTCAGAGATTCAGGAAATGTTGCAAGTGTTATCAGATGACAGTAAAAAAATAGGTCTAAAGGTAAATATTAAAAAGACTAATGTAATATTCAATGTATTTTTTTAAAAAAAGACAATAAAAATTGATAACAATGAGTTAGCAAAAGTTAACACCTGCATAATACCTTGATGGAATTACTATTACAGATGGATATATAATGGATAAAATTCAACTTAGAATTATACCTGTTTGTAATTTTGTAATGCTTTTAGTAGAAATAACTTAATATTAAATGGAAATTTGTTTAAGAATTTGTAAAGAAAGATTTGTAATAAAGGTGTTTTACCAGTTTTTACTTATGGATCTGAGGCTTGGACACTGAACAGAAAGGCAATACAAAGACTTAAGTTCACTCAATGATGTATGGAGAGATTTAAATATAACAAGAAGATTCCAAAGACAAAATACATGGATCAAAGAACAAATAAGTGTTACTGATATCTTTGAAAAAATTAAGAGAGTAAAATGGAGTTAAGCTGGACACAGACATTTTATACTGGATTTCAAGAGATTGTAAAAGACCTAAAAATAGACCACATGTGAGGTGGATGGATGAAAGAAGACAATGCAATTCAGTGGTGTGCTGAAGAAAGGGTAGACAGTGAAAAAACTGGATTAATTAGAAAGTGCTGATGATAATGATGATTGATAAATGAAAGGAAAATATAAACCTTTTTTTTTCAATAAATAATAGTGTCTTTTCTGTTACATTATTATCACAACATTTTTTTTTTTTGCTGTTTTCATCTATGACTCTATTTGTTTTTAGAATATTTTATTAAAAAGTGAAGAAGAGTAAAAACAGGCTCAGAACCCTTATAAATATATCTTATTATTGGGGGATGTTGGACCTTTATGATCAACTCTTTTTGACTGAGTAAATTAACTGAGTCATTTACTTTTCAGCTAAAATTAATAAAGTAATTAATTATTTACTGCTCAATAATTGAATAATCAGTAAATATGATTACCATTTAATGGTATATTGAGTTATAGAGACATCATATGATGTTGATGATGATGGATGATTCAAATTATGTTAAGAGAAGGATAACTGCAAACTGCACAAAGAAAAAAATCATAAGGTATTTTACATGCCTACATTAAATTGTTATGAATGAAAAGAAACAATCTATTAATAATAATAATAATAATAATAATAATAATAATAATAGTAGTAGTAGTAGTAGTAGTAGTAGCAGTAGTAGTAATAGTAGTAGTAGTATTAGCAATAATAGTAGTAAAGTAGTAGTAGTAGAAACAGTAATAGTAGTAGTAATAGTAGTAGTAGTAGTAGCAGCAGCAGCAGCAGTAGTAGTAGTAGCAGTAGCAGTAGTAGTAGTAGTAGTAGTAGTAGTAATAGTAGTAGTAACAGCATTAGCAGTAGCAGATTATCATTCACATCCAATTAAAAATTCACCTAATAATTTTCAAAAAGGAATCAAAATTTTTTAGCAAACTTTGGCTTCTAGCATAAAAATCAAGTATTCAAAATAATTTAAAAATATTTTTTTAGAAAAAATTGAACTGTTGAATTCAAAGAGAATTAAAAAAACCTACTACAAAATTTTAACATTTAATTACTTGGGAAATTGGTTTTTTTTTCTAATTCTCAAAAAATCTAAAAATAGACAATTAAATTAACCCTAATCCTAAAACTTTTGAAATGTTTATTCAAGCAGTGAGATGCAAAAAAAAAAAAATCTTTGCAATATTTAAATTCAAGTAGTTGATTTGAAAAGTGAGTATATACTTCACAATAAACATTTAATTACTGGAAAACCTAAATAAAATGATATATATTATAAATAAAAATCATATTGTGAAGATTGATTAATTTACTAAAGAAATTATTGCATTGTGAAATCAATTTATTGGATGATAAAAATTCAGACTGTTTAGGATTATACTCCAATAAATATTCATTCCTTTATGTAGATTTAAAAACGTTTTTGAACAGTTGAACCAAATTTTAAAATTATTACAGGAGATTTTAATGCTATATAATTAGAAAAATAATAGTATAGTAAATAAACTTTTATGAAATGAAATAAAAGCGTGTGAAACATGACAAGAAATAAAATCTGTATAATATAATTTTTTTTGAAAGAGGAAAAAAAATGATGTAGAAAATTGAATGTTTCATTATATTTTTATTTTATATACGTTGGTTAACTTTTCTTTTACAATTTATATTTAATTATAAGCGCTAGAAACTGTTAAGAAAGAAAAATTAAAAAAAAAATTAATTATTTTAATTTAATCTGAGCAGACTTTCGATATGTCTTAATCTTGATATCATACTCAAGGCAATAACTAGTGAATGAGAAGTCTGTGGTTATAAGATATAATGTAAATTTTATGCAAATATATACAAATGAGTTATATGGTCCATTTTTAGAGAAGGGGCAACAGGGTTCCTTTTATTTATAGAGTTATCATTATTGGTGATATACCAAGCCTCTTTTATTTTGTGCTTAGAATCATTTCTTTCTATGAACACTGATGTAAGCTCAAATGTGTGACTGAGTTTGTTTTTGTGGGGTAGAAATATGGATTTGTGGTATGGACTGCTTTTAACCCTTCTATAGAGGTACTGATGTTGGGACAACCTTGTTGTGAGACTGGTATGTGATTCTACAAGGTAGACAGCACTGCAACTAGTTTGATGGCAAGAAAACTTATAAACATTGTGGGGGGAGGGATTTTGTGGGAGGTTTGTTGCCAATAATGCTAGCTCTATAAATAAAAAGGAATCTTGTTTCCAACTCTCTAAAAAGTGGGTCATATAACTCATTTGTATACATTTACATAAAATTTGCATTATATCTTATATAAGTATAGGGATTTGAACTCAGATTTTCAAGCACCCTTCAACTATCCACACTATCATATACAACTAATACACATGACCACACACATGTAGAAAAGATAAATAATCACCAATATATGTATTTCATGCTAAACCAGCACTTATCAGTTGGCCCAGATTATCATCTCCCATATATATATATATATATATATATATATACAGTGTTCAGTTTATATTAAGATAGCAAATATCCATACTTTAATGGATAGGCTTCAATCCATTCCAACCTCCAACATTTCAGCCATCCATATCATTGAAAATCTGATGATGAAAACTCAAATCCCATGCTGATGCTAATATTATTGCCATGTCCATGTTGATCTGAAGTCACTCTGAACCCTCATGTATAGGACCATATCCATTTAAATACAAATAATCTTCACATCCGCTTGTTATTGCAAGTATGATATCAATATTAAGATATTGAAAGCTGCTCAGCATAAGATGATAAAACTTATTTTTAAGCTTTTTTTACATAGCTGCGATAATAGGTTGGATTATTTCCATCACTTATCAGTAAATGTTGAATGTATACAAAATTTTAAACTTTATTTAAACTTTTCAAATACAAACAACTTGTTAGTAATAACACACAAATAGACAACACAGGTTAGTGAAAACACAGGTTGAGTAATTACTAACCTGTGTTGTCTATTTGTGTGTTATTAATTGCAAGGAAATCAAGTTATATATCACATGACTTAATTTAATAAGCTTGTACTATAAATATTATATAATGAGTATACTAATAGCTCTTAACAAGCTTTTTTGTTAAGAGCTATTATCACTCTCTTACGTTTGTAGTAGAAGCTTATTAAATTAAGTCACATGATATCTGACTTGATTTCCTTGCAATTAATAACACACAAATAGACAACACAGGTTAGTAATTATACAACCTATGTTGTCACTAACCTCTGTTGTCTATTCATGTGTTATTACTAACAAGTTGTTTGTATTTGAACAGTTTAAATAAAGTTTAAAATTCTCTATACATTCAACATTTACTGATAAATGATGGAAATAGTCCAACATATTATCACATCTAATATACGATCATCACATACCTTTAAGCAAATATTTATTATTTAGCATTCCTAGCACTCATAATTTCATTATATTTTGAATAATAAAAAATATGTATTTCAGGTTTAGAGTGAGTTTGTTAGATTTAAATACAAGAATATATCATCAATTAATAACAATAAAATATACCTTAAAACAAAATTAGAGAGGAAATGTTATTATAAATGATAAAAGTGATAATTATCCTTCAAAAGAATTTCAATGAACTTAAACTGGAATTCAAAAATCATTTAAAATAAATAATGAAAGTGTTTATAGCTTAAGAGTATATAAGAAGTTTGAAGGCCAAAAGAGATAGATCTAAGTCACAATGCACAAATCTTAAGCTTTTTTATGATTCTACTATTGCACCAAAAAGACACTGAAGATGGCTTAGACTTGATTGCAGTCAATAAATAATACAAATAGTATTTTATTAAAATCAGTTATGCATAAAATAGAAACCAAATAGTAGTAACTCTTCTTACAATTTAAGTAAATGTATGATGGAAAGATGAAATATAAACATAAATTTAGATGAAACTAAATTTTTAGAATTGTCTAAAGTGGCATATATAAGAAAAAAATCATTGTAAATTGATAAGAAAGTTGAAAATAAATGGGGGAGGGGGAGTAAAAATACTAAGAAAATCTTCGAACTGGGAGTAGAGTTATTTTAGCAAAATTAAATATATATCATGAAGTGTGTAGAAGAAATCCACAAAGAACAATATAATAATAAAAATTTGGAAAATTCAAAGTTATAATACTAATAACATATAAAATATCAAAACTTCCAAATGAAAAGGTATGTCAGGAATTAAAGCGACGAAGAATTAAAAAACTCCTTAAAACTATGAAGAATTAAAAAACTCCAAAAAATAAAAGAATCATTCTTATTATTATCTAAATCAGGGGTGGGGGATCTTCGGTCCCTAGGCCAAATCCAGACCAAAGATCTTAATCAAGCCACCAGACATTTTCATATACACAAAAAATGAATCTGTATAAAACTTCTTTTTAAACACATATGTAATGCAATGCAAATACTGAATGAAGAATTTAGTAAAACAAAATTTTTATTTTCTCAAACATCTTTTTTTTTTCGCCAACCTTTATAATAATTTTACTTTAGTCTAACAGAATTAAACTAATAAACATCACATGACTACCTCCTCTTATGCTTGTGTATAACAGTTGTTAAAACAGGCAAAACTCACTATATATATATATATATTGCCACACACAGCAAGCTAGAGTAATCAATGGACGCCAGAAGGCTTGTGCATAAAATCCCCATCTAGTGCCTACTCATCCAATATCCCCAGACTAGTTTCTGGCTTATGGCCTTTGTCAGTGAGAAACCTTGGATCTGAGAGCACTGCATCTAGATCTTAGGATCTAATGCAACAGGATCTAGATGCAGTGCTTTCAGATCCAAGGCTCCTCACTGATGAAGGCCATAAGCCAGAAACTAGTCTGGGGATATTGGATGAATAGGTACTGGATGGGGATTTTATGCACAAGCCTTCTGAAATCCATTGATTACTCTAGCTTGCTGTATGTGGCAATATATATAATGAGTTTTGCCTGTTTTAACAAGAATTAAACTAGTTAAATTTTTGATCAAATATATATAGTAGGGTAATTTTGTATGGCCCGCAAACAGATATTATAAATATCCAAATGGCTTTTGGCAGCAAAAAAGGTTCCCCACCTCTTTATGTAAATGATAATGGAATATCAGATGATAGAAAAGTATGTTATATTGATGTTTAAAAAAAAATAGAAACTACAGACCTATCAATCTTCCATCAGTTATACATAGAACTTCAGATTCAATATAACCAAAAATGATATTTTACTTTAAAATGAAACAATAACGCAACAACAAAAACATTTCTCTAATTGTGTAATAATACTTTTATTGGAATATCATGATGTAAATCCATGTTAATGGCAAATTTTGAAGAGTATATATCATAATTTGACAGCATATAATGGCAGTTTAGATGTTTAACATTAATAATGGTGTACAAACGTAGGATTCTAACACTACACTACCTTTATAAAAGTTTTGTGGGAAATATTTTTGCAAAATGGAAATCAATGGGAATAAACGTTAATGAGATTACTTCATTATGTGGATTTCATGGGTGAGATTATTTTCACAAATAAAACACATTGAATTGCAGAAAATATTACAAGAGCAATCAAATGAAAGCAAAAACAAATAATAAGATTAAAAATAAACCCTAAAATAAAGATTTATGGTTTTTAAAAATAATGATAGTAATGAATTAGAAAAAGTTTTTAATCATATAGTATTAATATAGATGGATGAAATTAACTGAAGAATCGCTTTTAATAAAGAACTTTTAGTGGGAATAATTTAACATTAAAGGGAAAATGTTTGCATAAAAATGTTTTTAATAAATATGTTTTTCCAGTATTTGCAAATGCATTTGAGACTTAGATATTTTATATGAGTAATGGAGATTACAGTTTACACAGCAAAGTATAAAAAGATGTCTACTAAGTTTAATAAAGTCAAATTGAAAAACAAAATTTAGGAGTAAAATCAGAAATGGATAACACAGACATCATTGAAGGAATTACAGAAGTGGGATTAAAGCCAAATTCAACATGTGGATGGCAGAAAATGAAATAAGTGGACATGAAGTTGTAAAGTAAATCTCAAAAGATTTTAAGAGATCTAGAAAAAAATTAATTTGACATAGATGAGAAATATATGGTTATGTATCAAAAATACTGCTACAAACCCAGAGACTTTCTTAATGAGAATATCAGTAGTGATTGAAAATGGTAACAATGATGATATTTATTTATTTTCATTAAAATATCATTTGTCTTGGACTATTTTTGTTATACTATTGTATTACCACTAATACTTTTTTCCTATTTAATTAAAAGCTTATTCATAGCTTTTGCAGTCTCAGGGTGTTTCTATGAAAGAGTGATTTGTTCTCTTTCCAAGCTTCAATTAATGATATCCTTCAATGAACACATATTTACCATAAAAAATTCAACACACTAGAGTTTCTGGATCATAACTTATAACATGAAAGGGAATAGTGTGTTTCTTATCTTAGTAGGTCACTCATAATGAAATAAAGTACTAACATTAAATTTCATTTAAATTAGGCAAAACTATTACTGAAAACTTGAAATGATTCCAACTGTATAATGTAATAAAGTCTTGAATTTAAAAAAAAAAACAGTCAAATGAGTTTCTAGGATTTTATGATGATAGAGAAAGCACTGAAAGCTATTCATGGTCAGGTAAATTCTTTAAACTGATTGTTGTATATCTATCAGACTTACTAAGAAAAGCATTGGCATAAACAAACTACTAATTATTGCATTTTAATGAATGATTTGAAAAAGCAGATGTTCAAGCACTTAAATTTGACCACAATGATATCAATGGAGCATTGAACAGACATATACCAAAACACAACTATGTATTGAGAATTATTATCAAACATTGAAATGGGTAATGAGCTGTGATGTTTTTATTGTAAACCAACAACCAAACACTTGGGTGCAGAATGGGAGTTGCTAGAAAAAGAAAATTAAAAAAAAATTATCAGTACAAAAGCAGTGAGCCAACATTTCTGAAGATCAGATAGTAAAAGATAATGAATATTTGGGTGTTATGAGTGTTTGTGGGTCAAAATTTTGTGTAAGTGACCTGGACTTATCCAGGAGTGAATTTCTATTACCAGTTGACTATGCATCTATATTGTATTTAAATAAACACTCATTCAGAGAATAAATTTAACAACTAGAGTTATAAATTCTAATGTACAACTTTTTGTCCTATAAAGTTTGCAAATTTTTTTACAATCTCTGCACTGCTTCAGTCACACCCAAAATAACAACTTCTAAGATTTGTTTTCTTCACCTGACCCTTAAAGTTTTTATTTGCAATTCTTATGATCTGCATAATTAATCTAAATTTGTATAATTTACAAATTAGAATACTTTTGTTTATTTGGCACAATTGCATATGTTAATTTTTTAGAATGTTATTTTACTGATATTTTTATTAATTTCCAGTCTGACTAATGTATATATATATATATATTAACACAGATATACTTTTATTTACAATGCTTTACAAATATATATATATATAATCATTAAAAACTACTCAACCCTTAGATAATCCCAATATCAATAACAATCAACAATTTCAAACTGTTGTCAAGACAATCTCCTTGGAATCCCATCTTTATTAATGGTCCAAGATATTTATATAGATACTAAAGATTGCAACTTCACCACAGCCTTGAGCATTATTACACTTATATTTAAGTAATACTTTGGGTGCAATTTGAAAATTATAATTTCAATTTGTAATACTATAATTGACCATTTATAAGTCTGCATTCAGAATAGATTATATTTAGCTTTTTAAAAAGGGTTTTTTAAAAGTTCTTTCTATCAATAATTTCAATCTCTGTGTCAAGTTGCAATCTTTAGTGACTATATAAATATATTGGACCATTAATAAAGATGGGATTCTATCTTTATTGTTAAAAGGAGGTTGCCTAGACAACAGTTCGAAATTGTTGATTGTTATTGATATTGGGATTGTCTAAGTGTTGACTGGTCTTTAATGATTACTTACAGACCCATTTAGTCTTGAGCACTTATTAAATATATATATAATATTATCCAGATACACCCATGCATAATTTATAGAATATATATATATATATATATATATATAAACCAACATTTTGACCAGGACATAATAAATATTGTAAAATAATTGTGGAGGCACTGTAAACACTGATGTATAACAATAGTAAATGTTAAACCACCAAACATCACATGATCACTATGTATGGAGAGTTTATGCCTGTTTTAATAGTAAATGTTTTATTAATAGAAAAGAGAAATAATAGTTATAAAAAATTATTTAGATTAATGAGTTTTTTAAAAAATTTCTTCCAAATAGAAGATAATTTGCATGTATTATCACATTTATTAATACAATCTGGCATTCTAAAGATCTCAATGGCTTCTCTGATCTGACATTATTGGACAGTGCCACATCTGGATACTTTTCTTGTATTACAGAAGTCAAGACTATGACCTGTATCTATAGCATGGAGAGATAGTACTGTTGATAATGAGTGTTTTTAACTGTGTTAATATGCTCATCTCCTCTAGCATTGATGTGGTGATTGATCATACCTATATAAGAAACTTTACAAATGCTACATAAAATTTCATAAACTTCTTGGGCTTCAAGGAGAATTGAGTCCTTGGTTATAATGCGATTAATGTTTTGGTGTTATACATATTGTCTTTATATTATAATGACTTTGAATACATCCAATATTGTCTGTATTAGTTATTTAGTCAACTATTGCACACCTCTCTTCACTCTATAAAATGTCACTAAATCTAATTGCATTAAATATTTCCAGCCTTCTGTACTCTCTATCTCTTCTAGGAGTTGGTACCAGCCACTCTTCCTCAATGTATCACAGAGTAATTTCATATATACTTCAGGTGAGTCATTGAGATGAGGATTCATTCTTAAAGAATCCTCTTCTTTTCTTTTTTTTTATTAAGAAAAAATTTACAGTGTCAGGTAGCCACATTTGATAATTATAATAGTTTCATATAGTAAGTTCAAAGTTTTGCAACCAATCTGTGTGGTATTGTCATAACATTTACTGTAGTAGTCTGGGATGTCGTCTCATCATCACAAATGATAATCTGTGCCCATGTGTCTACAAAGAGATGCTCTGGCACAAGGAGTTGATCTCTGTTCTTCATGCTTATTATTATTGTTTTAAAAGTTCTCCAAAGATCACTATATCCTTGTCTGAAGGTATGCTGGAACCTGGTGATCCATAAGGCATGTAGTAGGCATGCCGCTAGCCTGATAGTTGCATAGTTGCCTTCTTTAATTGCCCGATCAATTGACAGGACATTGCCACAGCCAGAGGAAATGCTTGCGATAATTTTGTTTCTAGTGCAACTCAGGTATGAGCAGGCATAGAAGATGTGTTCCAGTATTTCTTCATGCATATTACAGAGTTTACACATGGGGCTTAATTGACAAAATACTCTTTGCATCACCAAAAAGTGACTGGTGGGCAAGGAGGACAAGTTAAACTTGATTATAAAATTGACCAGCTTTGGTCCTATCCACCAGTATCTTGACTTCCTGAGCATTTGTTTTACAGACAGTCTTAATCGGGTAGATAATGGGTTTTGATTTGGGAAAAGGATTTTGTACACTTCCCAATATGTTTGCTTAGCTTTCTCTTCTTGTTATTCAAATTTGGACATCTTTTCTATTTGAATTTCCAATGACACTTCAGGAAAATTCACTTTTCAATTTACTTGATCAAGTGAATTGCTTCAATGGCTTCTAAGATGATTAATGTGTCTTCTGCCTTTCCTATCTTTAGCCAACTGTATAAATTTAATTGTTTAGACAAAACATTTGATATGACTCCTGTTTGCCATTTTTTTCTCAATGCATCAATATCCAAATCATTTATTCCACAGTAAATTTTAGAATAATTAAATTGGTCTCCTTTCTCTCATTCTTGCCAAATGTCAATAATAACACAACTTTAGTTCTGAATTTTCTTTTTATCAACAATTCCATGGGTATTTTTCTGATTTCTGTTCTAGGTGTGAAATGTTGATAAAACATAGCCATTGCTAAAACTTCATTAATATCTTGGTAATGCTTTTTATTCAATGGCAGCTTCAACTGTTGCACTGCTTTTTAGATAATTCTATTGGATTATGGTTGATTTAGAGATGCTAAAATATATTGTATCTTCTTATTAGCTAAAAAGTATTGCAATCATATAAATCCATTGTCAGAAATGATTATTTTGGAGTATACAAAACACACAAGTAGTTCATTTAGTATTTTTATTGCATTTTATGCACTCGTATTTTTTACCATTCTGCATTCAGTCCATTTTGAATGAGTCAATGATCACCAGAAAAAGATATCCATTGTAAGGTCCAAGTTGATCCATATGCCTCCTCTGCCATAGTTTTGTGACTTATAGTCATAGTTTTAATGACTTAGAGAATAGTCTAGCTGTAGATTGATGTTCTCTACATCTCTCGACTTTTTGTTCAATATTGTGGTCAATACCAGGTGACCATATATATGATCTAGATAATTCTTTGGTTCTAATGATTCCAGGATATCCTTCATTTAATAAATCCAACACATGCTTCCTCATGTCAGAGTCAACATGCAACCTGCCATCAAAGTGCATGTATTACACATGAATAGACTCTCCTGTAGATTCCACATTGGCTTGACTATGTAGTTTGGTTATCTCAGAGGCTAGTCTTTAAACCATCTTTTAACTAATTGGTATCCAGAATCACCTTTTGTTCACATAGGTATGACTCTATTGTTTATTAATTTCGATTTCAATAAATCAAATTAGTTTATTTCAGTGGTCTGTGACTCATATTTTTGCATATCCAGAAATTTTGATAAAGCATGAGCATGACCATAGGATGCTAATACATTTGTCATCTATTGATTAACATGTTCTGGAATCCTTTTAAGATTTCCTAGTATTCCAATAGAGATTTGTTGTCTATATAAATCTGGAAAGTATAACCATACTCACATTGGTGAAACTTCTTCATGCAAATATTATTGCTAACTAAAATTTCCATATCAAGCTGGCTATAGTTTTATTTTAAACCGCTGCTATAGTTATATACCCAAATACAATAGGCCATTCATATCCAATAAATTCTATAAGAAATGACAGCACCCAAGTCCACACACCAAAGCATCCATTGATATTTTTACACCATGTTCATTTCTTTAGTGTATCAGAAGTTGATTTGAAGTCTTTTATTTTTTTTAAACCCAATATCTTGTTTGACTCTTGACTTCCATTGTTGTTTTTTCTTTAACAGGTCACAAAGTTGAATTGGATAATAATTTTATTTACAACACTTTACAAACATAAACATCAATTATTTAGCCAGACAGTGCATTTGAATAATGTAAGTCTATTTGTTATTAATATGATGGCCATAGCTCCAAAATTGTACTCAATTTTTGGAAAGAAAAAAAAAACATTCTTGAGTTTGAGCTTCCACTCTATTCATTTGGCTTAGCTCCCATTGACTTTTAGCAATTTCCAAAATTAAAGTTGTCCGTGAAAGGAGTACATCATGATTCAATATATATCTAGAAGCTTGTGACAAAAGTACAGAACACACTATCACTCATGATTTAAACATACTAGCATCTTAAAATTTTTGTGGAAAATAACTGTGTCGCACATGCATTGATTTTAATATGGGCCAACTTGGTTTTTACTATCCAGGCGCAAAATCTTATCGTTTATATATGTTAATCGCTCTGCTTGAGTGACTGCCATCGAGCAATAATATTTGTGATTTTTGCGATACTTTTAATATAGTTAATTTTTCCATTTACATATTTCTAAAAATGATAAAAAATATGGGATGATTAAATGGCTACAAAATGTTTTAATGATTTATGATTTTTTTATTATTATTAATTACGATGAAAAGCTTGCTAATACATTTTATTTTTAAAAAATTAAAATCTGTTTAATTATTTGGGTGGTGCTTCCAAAAAATAAAAAAGCCAATTTAATTTCATTCAAAAAATATGTTGTACAAATAGTAGTTATAGAAAAATAAAATACTGTATACAATATAATTTTATTACTCAACTTATAATTCCAAACAGTATTTATTTGATGTATAAATGATATGTGTGGTCCCGCAGATAACTAGTTCCGCTAATTCACCAACTTTGCTTGGCAAATATACATTATGGTATACGTGTGTGGTCTATTAGTAGATTGTTTTTACTTTCTTTCAACTTATCAATCAACCGCATGAGAAAAATTTCAAAATCAATAAATAATTTTTTAAAATCAAATCATCGACGTATCTATAATATAAATAAACGTTTATTTGTATAGTTATAAATAATTTACTTATATATTTTTCTAAACGTAGTCTAAATATACTATATGCAAAAAGTTGGTATATGCAGTTATCAAGGAGGGGGGTGTAGCGATGTATTGTGTGCGTGCGTGTAGTTAGACCAGAAACTTTAGTTATTATGTGATAAATCGTCTCTTGAAATAAGGTTCAAAATGAGCACTTTCGCATAAAATAATATATAATAATAAAACTATGCCGCCAAGTCTGATAGCACTGCTCTTAAAAAACGTATAAACTATGGTTGATTATTTAAAACGCAGGATAAATAATAATGAATATTTTTAAATGATGATAGTTATCATACAAGTATTCGAATCTGCAATTTAACAAAGGCTATAAATACTTTTTAATAAAATGGAGAAAATTATTAAATTTTATATTACTCAGATATATATTATGTCAAATTATATCAAATAGCTGAAAAGGGATCTCGTTTATTAATATAAATGTAATCAAAATTATTCATTAAATAAATTAAGCAGAAACCTCTACGGAAAATATAATAATAATATATTGCTGTAGTTTTTAACACTTGACCAGAGCTGGAGGAAAGCGGTAAGCAAGTGATGAGGGCGCTGATATAATAGGGGTGCGGAAACAGTGAAGAATTAAGAAACATTTATTTTTGTTCTGTTACGCATATTAATTAATTAAAGCTACTTGATTCATTATTTCTACAAAATAAGGAAATATAAATACAGTATAGTAAAATAAATAATCATTTTTTGAAATACTATTTGTCAATTATAATTTTCTATAGTTTGTTTTTCTCTTATCATATTCTCAGTTAAGTGTTCTTATGCTGGGTTTACACAATGCATATTTCAAATCACATTGCTATGTGATATATCCATGTCACATATATATATATTGTGATGGTTATTTGGTATTTGTAAAATAATAATAATAAACATAACTTCAAAAAAAATTATTGGTTTATGTTTTTCCTTATTTTTAAAGCATTTGAAATTCTTATAGCAATTTTGGTTTAGTTTTAAAAACCCAGTCGCAAAAAAAACAAAAAGGGTAATATGCTAATAAAATGCAAAATATTGTATATATGTGGATAAATTAGTTAAAATAGAATCAGTTAAAGTAATATTAGTAAACTACAATAATGAGTGACAAACTTTTAATGTAATAAATAAATGTGTTGGTATCAGTATGAATGTTTATGTTTCTCTGATATATTTGAATGTAAATGAATACCATTTTAAAATATTTAGGTAGAGTTATTTTAAATCTAAAATAAAATTTCAATTATTGTGAAAATGATAAATAAAATAAAAATCATCTTATGCAGCTATGCTAACCACAAGTCCACCAACTCGTTGTAAATAATTTTATAAAAAATGGCTAAAATTAGAAATTTCACTTCTTAGAAAATGCTAATTATCCCCTTAGCATCTTTAAAAATAAAATAAAAAATGTGTTTACCACTTTAATAGATTGATTCAAAAGATAAAAATTTCATCACCATTTATTGTTCTATCTGGATTAATTCTTTTCACATCTCTGTAATTTTACAATTAAAATGCCTAATGTTTCCAATCATTTTTTTAAAAAAAAAACATTCTTAAAGATTTTGATAAAAATAATTAGAACTCTTAAGTGAATTTTAGATTATCAAGGTGCTGTATATTGATAGTAATAAATAGCAAAATATTTTAATAAGTCGAGCGTTGGTGGCCGAGTGGTCACCACAGCTGCCTTACAAGCAGTTGTCCCGGGTTCGCTTCACGGCCGATGCTTTGACACATAAAAAAAAATATTTTAATAAATAATCTCTGTACACATAAGTAAATGTATATAATAGAATTTATTTGAATAATAAATTCTTATGTACATTTATCTATTATAAATGTTTACATACGCGTGAGATCACCGGGAAAATCCTCTGTCCAAACTGTGCTTTCTTTCAAAAGTAACTTTTATTAGTAAAAGGATTACAAAAATTTTGGGTACACTTACCCATTGAGAATTACAAAGTGTTTAATGTGACAAACAAGGTAATGTCCATTAAAGAGTTGCTACAATGTTGATATTAATGTGTATCGGAACATGAGTATCTATGGCCCAGCTACCGAGAAGCCATCCATCACCCAATGATCCCACCCCTGGGGCCTCGAAGTGAAGACCCAAATGCTTCAGCTGAATAGGTGGACAAGTCCAGCATTGCGCCAACCACCACAACAGGCAGCGAGGTCCAAGGCTCAAGTCCATTGAATAATAAATTCTCGACCTGCAGCCGAGCCATGTCAAGACCATTCCAGATGCCTCTGTCTCCCAATCAACAGTCCAAATGTGCAGGGACCGCATTCGGTCTACCTGCCCAGAATTGGAAAGCCAACTAAAAAAAACTAACACATAGCGAACACAGATCTGCACTGCCTAAAACCAACCTATCAAGGGGGCACAGTAGCTAACCAGAGCAGGAATGGTGCTGAGACTTTGACCAGGTATCCTCCCGCAGGTTTTCCAGGTAGCGGCAATAATTGTCAACAGTCTGCACCAAAAGAACCAGCCTCCTAATGACCGCCACCACCCCCGAGGAAGAAAAGAGGAGTGCAGACCCTACCCGGAAACTTATTGCAGCAAAGCCTCCATCAAAGTTACAAAATTTGGAGGTGGCCCAAATCAGACCAACCACCTTACAAACTCTCTAATTTTAAAGTTAACCAAAGAAAAAAAATGATTAGCTCAAATCAACATTGCCATAATAAACAAGCCATCAGGGGGTTGTAACAGCCTCCAAAGTCTGCTTCATTGTTGTTAACTCTTGATACGTGTCATATATTCTAAATACTAGTTCAACTCACCTGACTGCAAAGTTCTCCAGGGATTATGATCTAGTTTATATATTTCCATTTGGTTATTCCAATTATGAACAGAGTGATTAGCATTGTAGGATTCTTGCTTATTGTTTGGTTGTACAGTAGAGTTGAATGGCAACCAACCTGTTATAGTAACTAGTTTCTGTAATTATGTTGTGGACTTGATTGTAGTAGGATTCCAACTGGGACTCTTGTATTGATCCTATTTGAATTCTGCTTATCTTAATTGAAATCTAGGTCTTGATTAGTAACCAACGTTTCAATTATGTAGTGTAAAAGTTTGTAATCTTTGGATTATTCCTAATCATTGTTGGATTAAAGGAGTTGAGTGAATTGCAGCTTCAATATCTTTGTTTGGATCTATACCATCATTTAAACTTGGTTTTTATCTTTAAATCATTGTTTTTTGGCTCAGGAAACACTTCGTTCTAATTCTGTGTCAATTTGAAAGTTTTCTATTCTTTTTGTGGTGCCCCAGTAACTTTGATCTAATCATCAGAAAAAATTAATTCTTGTGCAGCAAGTTGGCTTAAAACATAATCTATAATGTTTGATTCTAAAATTGAGATCGAATTCATATTTAAAATAATTTTCCCCTCCTGCACTGTTTTACCGCATTCAGTCATGATATCGTAACTTTTTTCTTATGAATGAATTAACGCTGGTATTTCTTTTTTTTTTTTTTTTTGTAATTTCCATAGATTTATGATTACTTTTGTGTCTAGTTTGTTTCTTGGTCTATTTCCTGTTTTTCCTGATTTGTTTGCAGCCGTAGAATCGTGCTATATCTGATGCTATTGTGAAATTCTTTAGACTATCTTTATTAAGCTTTTTCTTTTTTTTTCCAACATTTTCAATAAAATTTGACCCGCCAACTATATCTCAATTAATCCTATTATTAAGCTTAGGATTTCTAGTAACTTTTTTTTTTATTTATTTGGTTTCGTTTTAAAATCTTTTTCCTTAGTTTCTTGTACTGGCTTTTGCCTTTTTTAATGGCAGCCATTTGCATAGAATGATACGATTGATAATTTCAAATACTTTAGAGTGAAAACTGATTTAAAATTTCTTGTAAAGGTGATGAAATGATAAAACAAGTACTCACCTACATCTTGGCAAACTTTTTTCCCCATAAACTCAAACTTGAAAGCATAATGAGTCTCATTCTTCTGGTGCCAGTGAACAGTCAACTGCTCCAGCTGGCAACAGGATGTGGACTCCAAACTGTGCTTTTTTGCTCTACTATACATGTTGAATTTTCTGCTCAATGCTTAATAAAACTGCACTCTTTTTTTTATTCTTTTGCTTTTTTTGTTACATTCATTCTCTTTTTTAATGGAAAATTGTGTACTAATATATAACAAATAAAAAACTTTCAAATTATTTCCACAATATAGATATTACAACAAAAAGATATTTGTTTTTACTTATTATTTATTATACATAGACTATATAATATAGTTGTTTAGATGAGCATCTTATGTAAGTACATATAAAAACTAGGCAAGGTAATGCTACATCTTTAAAAGATTATGCTATAATAATGTAAATGTTTTGTATTTTAAGAAGTAACTAAGACATATATCAGCATGATACCTAGGTAAGAAATTGATTCAATCAGACTAGTATACCTAGGGATCAAATAAAACATTATTTCACTTTGTTACATATAATTATTAATACTTGTTTTTTTTATCCTTGGCTTAATAACCTTCAATAACTTATTTTGTAAACCTATAATGTTATTAATATAGGAAAAATCAGGATTAAGGTACCACAATTAACATTGCTAGAAATTATTTATCTCTTGATTCTTGAGAACTTAATTTATTATTATATTTTATTTCATATATTTATTTATATGTACTAAATTACCTGATTTTCATTTTTCATTATTAAAATTAATGAATAAATATGATTACATGGTATTATTAGAATGTATTTATTTAAAGGTATATTGTTATGGTAGTAACATTATTTATATTGCTAATATTTGTATTTGCACACAGTTTAAATATTAATGTTTAGTTAATTAAGATATGGTTTAAATACAATAAAATGCCCTTATTTAACCATATTGATAATAAAGATTTTTCAAGTTAAGAATTAAAATTTTAAGAGACGTATTTATTCTATTTAAATATTTTAAACCCTGAGGTACTTTTCGATTTGATATATGGTTGGCCAAACATATAAATATTATTAGATTTATTTATTCTTATTTACCAATAATACAATTATATTTGAATTTCATAATCCTGAGATATTATTATTTATTAATTTACCTTTATAGTGTTTTCTTATATATTTAATTGTTCTGCTTACAGTAAAGCCTCATTCTAGTGATTATCTGCATGGTATAACTTAATCAAATGTTTTGAGAGCTAAATTGCTGTAGATTATGCTCTTCACCATTTTGTTAGCTACAATATATATCAATTATTTTTATATAACGCTATGCATACAATTGTATACATTCAAAGATCAGCCTTAAAAGCTAATTGTGCATGCGTCTTCTGCGAGTGTTAAATAATAAATGAATACTTCACTCTACAATACAAGATATAGTATTTATGCAGGAATAAAAGGTATCCTCTTATTCCTACAACTCAAATTCTTTTATATTACTTATAATTAATATTACTTATAATTAAGTTTCACTTAGAGTGACGTTTAGTAAATTCTAGACAATTTCACCGATGTCATTCATCACAACATCGTAGATAGTAATTTAAAGTTAGAATTCTACTCTCACACTTTATTCAGCAGTACTTCAGATTTGCTCATATAAAATAATTTGAGTTGTAGGAATAAGAGGATTCCTTTTATTCCTGCATAAATACTATATCTTGTATTGTAGAGTGAAGTATTCATTTATTATTTAACACTCGCAGAAGACACATGCCCAATTAGCTTTTAAGGCTGATCTTTGAATGAATATATATCAATGCACGACAATGTAGCAGTAACTGGTAACTTTACAAAAATATGAGTTGTAACATGGACATTCATTTGCATGTAAAAATAAGTTCAGTAGTTGAGACAATATGATTCTATATATAGTATGATGGTTTCTTTCACAAAAATTATTATTGACTTTTGTAATCAGTGAATTGAGCAGATATGCCACTCTTATCAATATTATGAGATGTATTTAAGATTGAGATTAGGTGAGAAAGCTAAAAAGTCAAATGGTTATTTTTTTGTGTGCTGCAACCGCTAATCTCAATAATGTCTGAATTATTTCTTGAAGTTAAAGAAGTACTAAATTGATAGAGCATGTACTATAGGAATAAAAGTGTTATGCTAATGAACTTTTAATAATATAGCTGGCAGCAAATAAACTTATACTACAGATATGTATATATATATTATTTAAAATGAAATAGCATTTAACACATAAATGTACATAATCAGTGATTCTATTATAATACACAACCTGGAGTACATTATGACTTTATAAAAAAAAAATCTTAACCTTCAAATGAAGAAGATTTATGCAATGAACATGGACAAGGTTCATCTGTTGCTGAAAATAAGGTTTTGAAAAAGAAACAACCAATTCAAGTTTTTAATGTAGAACAACCATATGAAAATTTTGATGAACAGCCAAATGAAAATTTAAATGAAGAACAACAAAACTTTTCAACTGATGAATTGGAAAATCAAAAAAATTGGCCTAAAATTACTAATAAACCTTGACTTACTTTAGTTGAATGTGAACCTATTCAAAAGAAGGGCAAATTCTATCCCCAGAATTCTGAAAAGAGAATATTTCGTAATGTGTATTATATAAAAAAAATAAACATTGTGAACTAGTATTAACATTCAAAAAATAATGTCTTCAGCTTTTCTTGTAAATTATTTTGTCCAACAAATAATAAAGACTGCATCAAATGTTGTATCACGTGATTATAATTAACGGAGAAATTTATCTCATACACTTCACATACATGAAATAAGTCTTGTTCACACAATATGTATGAAAATGTGGTATGATTTAAAAACCCAATTGACAGACAATAAGACCATTGACACAGAAAATAAACAACTTGTGGAATTTGGAGAAAAAAAACATTGGACAAATGTATGTGTAAGAGTAATCAAAATACAAAAATATCTTGCTTCACAATGTTTACCTCTATGTGATACTTCAGATAAACTGTATGAAAAAAATAATAGTAATTTTTTGAAATTAATTGAATTGTTCATCAAATTTGATTCAGTTATGGAGATTCACATAAATAGAACACTAAAATCCAAATATAAGAGCAATTACTTGAGCAAAGACATACCAAATGAAATTATTCAATTTCTGAGTAACGCTGTCACATAAAATTTTGTCAAATATTAGATTGGCTAAGTATTTTTCTATTATATTAGATTGAACTCCAGATAGAAGTCACATTGAACAAATGATATTTATTGTTAGATATGTTCCCTGCAATAAAAAAGTATCTATTGAAGAGCATTGGGGGGGGGGATTTTTGGTAAGAGGCCAAAAATATGACAATGGGATTAATATGAAGGGAAAGAAAAGTGGTCTGTAAAATTTAATTTTAAATCAAAATCCCAGAGCATTTTTTTGTTCCATGCACAGCTCATAGTTTAAATTTAGTAGTTAATGATGTTGCAAAAGTAAATTCAGAAACCATATGTTTTTTGCAATCATGCAAGCAATTTATATTTTTTTGGTGCTATCTATTAAGCATTGGGCCATCTCTAAAAAACACATCTCATTAACACTAAAACCACTTTTGGATACTAGATGGGAATGTTGTGTAAATGCTTTCAACCATTGAGACATCAAGCAGAAGAAACATATGCTTTGAAATATTCTCTGATGACAGTTTTGATTAAGAAAGTAAACATGAAGCTCAGATATTATGTACAAAATTAAAAGGTTATCAGTTTCTATGTTCTTTTCTTTTATGGTATGACCTGCTACATTTTATAAATCCTATTAGTCAAATGTTGCAAAATTCTCAAACAAATATTTCACATGCTTTGATAGCCATTAAAAAATCTATAACAATTTTTTAGTAATTACCATACAGATGTTTGTTACAATTCCTTACTTCAAACAGCTAAAAATGTATGTGAAGATTTAGACAGAAAGCAACACTTCAAAAGTAATAATTTAGTGAGAAACAGGGGAAAAGAAAATTTATTATGAACATAGAGATGGATCCCAAACATCTGAAGATAAATTCAGAGCAAACTTCTTTTTCACAATATCGGATATGTAATATTTACTAAGGCTGTAATCTCAAAAATATGCATGTAAAAATGCGATAGTAGGGACTTCTACAGATCTTAACCACAAGCTTACGCTTTGGAAGAAAAGAGGAGAACCCTTCTTTACTTCAACCTACTTTCTATTTAAATAGGTGAAGCTGAAGTGGTTAGATCTGAGAGCGTGAAGCTATTCAATACTTCATTAATTAAGTCCACATTTCTTTTCTTATTAAATCTATCGATTTACAGTGAGTCAATGGAAAGATCTTATAGTTAGAAATCTATTACGATAATTTAAAGTTGTAATTATAAATCTATTTAAACGCACATTGATTATGTAAGTAATATTTACTAAGGCTGTAACCTCAAGAATATGCATGTAAAAATGCGATAGTAGGGACCTCTACAGATCTTAACCACAAGCTTACACTTTGGAAGAAAAGAGGGGAACCCTTCTTTACTTCAACCTACTTTCTATTTAAATAGGTGAAGCCAAAGTGGTTAGATCTGAGAGTGTGAAGCTATTGAATACTTCACTAATTAAGTCCACAATTCTTCCAAAGTGTAAGCTTGTGGTTAAGACCTGTAGAGGTACCTACTATTGCATTTTTTACATGCATATTTTTGAGGTTACAGCCTTAGTAAATATTACTTATATAATCAATGTGCGTTTAAATACATTTATAATATTGGATATGATAATTGCCTTTATTGATGAGAGATTTATGCAAATAGAGACCCACAACAAACAATTTGAATTTTTGTCAACTACAAATAAACTTGGTGAAGCTGATTTAGAAAAACTTTAAAAAAAAGTTACTATCTATAAATTCATTTGAGTGATAATGATAATAATAAAGGCATAAATGGAAAGGAATTGTATAAAGAACTATGTTAGCAGTATGTCTGGTCTAGCTACATTTCTGTCTTTTAATGATATCAATGATACTTGTTTGTTCTCTTTTCTATGTATTTAGTTTTTAGTTATAGAGAATGACATATGCAATACTCTTAATGTTGATGATATTGTACTCAAATTCAATTCTGTAAAAGCTCAGAAAGTAAATTTGTAATTATACATATATATTATCTTTAATAAAATATTAAAATGTAAATAAAATCACTTAGAATTTCTTTTTTTTTTGAGGGGGGGGGCAATTATTGTTTTGCATAAGGGCACTGAATGAAAAACTTCTATATTCTTTTCTGAAAATTTTTTTTAATACTTCCCTTTTTCCCTGAATATAGCCCAGAAATGAAACATAAAATATTTACTTAAAAAAACGTATCAATCAATAATATTTTGTCTCGTGGACAGATACAGGGGTAGTCACACCATTAATTCATTTATTTTTCCACTTCTCTTCCTTGTTAAGCTCTTCAGTTCCACATAACTCTTCCCATCTCTTATATCATCCAACAATGTCAATCTTTTCCGTCCTTTTTTTTTGTTTCCATTCACCATTCCCTCCAAAACATCTTTCATTAAACTATACTTTCTTCTTAATATATGTCCAATCCAGTTTCTACTTCTAATTTTCTCAATCTTCTGAAAATTTCATGTGTTAAAATAACAATGAAGAAAAAAAAACATATATATATTCATATATCATAGCACCGGCCGAGAAGCGAACCCATAACCGTCCGCAACCAACTACTCGCTTGCAAGGCGGCTGCGCTGACCTCTCGGCTAACAACGCTTGAAAAAAATATATATTCAGTCTAAAATTGGGAAGCAATGGGAAATAGCCCCCGGTTGTTGTTTTCACTTGATAAAAGTACTCTGTTGCCTAGACGCCTGTTGTCGCTATCTGTCTTCAAGCAGATATAATTACAAGTTCAGTAATTGTTTTTAGATTTTGTCCTATTCTTCTAATAAACTTGCACTTTGTTTTTTTGTGGGCGGGGGTCTGAATGGAAAGGCCTTTAATGGAATAATTATCTATTGTTTAAAATAGGAGTACAGATCAAATGGTATGATAAGTGTGTTATTATGCTAAATGTCTATAATAAAGGCATACTTATATAGGTAGATTTTTATCTATGTAAAAACGATTTTCAAGTTACCTCAAGTTAAGTAATAGTTTCAAATTTTAGCGACTACCAAATTACTTTTTATTTGATCTATTGACACCCTAATTGTAAGCAGTTGTTAAACATTTATCAGAATAATAGTTTATAAAATGAATATTTAAAAAGAAAATTGGTTAATTCTAGCGCCAACGACACCTATCTTTTTATACCATTAATTCTTACTCGTTATCATTTAACGTGTACAATGTATTAATGAACTTCTTTTGTAATAATAATAATATTATTTATTCCTAAAAGTTTAAGTCATTAAGAAAGTTCAGAGGATTAGATGCAGGAAATAAATTGTTCTTGGATTTTGTCCTGACTTTTATAATTTACCTGGAATTTCTGGAGCAGAACCATTTTTAATTAGTTAGTATTGGTTAGTCTGTATGGCGCACTGCGTTGATAGTTTTTGCTCTAAATATACAACGTAGTAATATGGATAACGAGCAATGAAAAGATTAGATTAAAATATAAATGCAAAAACAGAAAAAGTGTAGATTTCCAGAAACTAAAAGCTATTAAATATATAAAGATATGTATATTTAGAATAAAAAATGTAATGTTTATATATAAAATGCTAGTTATATTACTGTCAGAGATATAGTGAAAAAAAATATTATAAAATATCCTCATCAACTGACTGTTGTTTAGCTTAATACGTGCGATTACTCCTCCAATATGTATGATTATCATATGTAAAGTGCTATTGGAGCGATCTTTATTTTAAAATTGTATATTTAAGGCTTTACTGTTTACTTTAAAAATAAAACAGACGAGGTAATTTAATTGCTCTTTTTAACAAAGTTATATTATTATACATAAATTTCAATGTTATTCCTAGGCTTATCTTGCAATTTCTCTGTAGAATTTGTTTTTTTTTTAGCCGGGAAGCGAACCCGCTAACCCGCGACAATTGCTTGTAAAGCAGCTGTCGCTGGCCTCTCGACCACCAATGCTTGACCGTGATTTCTCTGTAGAATTTGAATAAAATAATGCTACAAACTCTTCTCTTCAAAACATTATTTTCCATATTTCTGATATCCAACAAAAGTTCGCCGAACAAAGGTTATCTCTAAGTAGTCATAAATAGATTTTATTTCCAAAAGTAGAATTGGCATAAGGTTCTATTCTAATCCACTATTGGCAAATGTCTTATTCTTTTTAAAGTACTATATTCTAAAACTTAACATTTCACATTACCTGTGTACCCACAATTATTATATCTTATATTTATTTTTTCTGCTGCTGCATCTTTGAATGTTTTCCTTCATATCTTTCTCATTCAAATTGTATCTGTGGCATGTTCTTTAATATTTCTTTTGCCTTCTTTATAAATGCATCATATTGGAAATGCTTTCTAATATACTAAGCTCTTTTTTTTGTGGTATTTTTTTTTTCAATTACATTTTTTTAAAACTCTTTTCTAGCATAATTTCTTTGATCTGAGATAATTGCATTACTATTTCTGTTAATCATTCTAGTTCAGGATTTTTATGTATTCTTATTTCTCTCCCATTTTATCATTTACAAGTCAAGGTTTCTTTTTAGCTTCTTCTATTGAAAAATGTGTCTTCTATATATTTTTGGTATTTAAGATAATGTTGAATCTGTCAGTGTTTTATTCATTTCTGGCTTTTATAATGACCTTTAAGAATATTTCCTCACAAATTAAAATGATAAACAGTCAGGGTTAACAAAAAAATTTAAATCCACTAATTTTTAACACTGATATGTGGCTGCATTCATATAATATTCAATAACATTGACTTTTTCTATGAGATCAAAGTAGGAAACATAAAAAAATATTTTATAATAAATGCTTTTATTTACTGTGGACTAAAAACCCTAAAATAAATTTATTTTAAATATAATTGGGCCTTTTATATTCCACTTGAAATAAAAGTGTGGGGTGTTCAGAAATTAATTAATTCAATCTTTTGTTATAAGAAATATTGAATTAATTATTTTCTGGACACACCGCCCTTTTATTTCAAGTTAAATATAAAATTGTGGGTAAAGAAAAGAATGAGTTTTTGTTTTTGTAGTGCATAGTAAATAAAAATATTAATTATAGAATATTATATGAATATTATTTTTACTTTTTTGTTATTTACACAGTAAATAAAAGCATGTATAGTAAAATATTTTTTATTTATTTTATTTTTAATATGGAATACTTTGTAATTATTTCTATTTAAATTTAAAAATAAAATCATTGTCCCAATCTGTATGACATTTCATTTCAATAAAAATTTTATTAACAATAAATAGTGATTACATACTAATAAAGGCTAAATAAATGAATAAATTGTACAATAATATGATTATATAATGTTCTATTTGTCATCTGGCTAGATTATGTTATGAGAGCACAATTGTTATACTCTTAGGTGGTTAGGTATAGTGAAGAGATTCTAAGAACTTGTTTAATGGTATTAGCATTTTTAATATAAACATGAATATTTTCTTTTATAATTGACTATTCTATAATGCTGGGTAGGTGGGAATTGATAATCAGGAAAAGGAAAGAGAAGTTAAAGACCAGGTGTCATCAAAGACTTTACTGGAGGCAAGGAGCTGGTCACGTTTCTTGACTTTTTTGAGCGTGTAATAAAACAATGGTATGAGTTGTGGCGGGGGTAATTCCATGAGACTTTTGCATCTCACTATCCATATGGAATAAAGGACAAAGGTAGAAAGCCTTATTATTGAAAAAAATCCATTATGAATGGCATTTTCAAGTGAGAAAATCATATCAGGTCTTATGTTGGAGTTGATTATAATTATATCTTTCAGAGTTTTAAGTCTTGGGCACTGGTGTATAATATGGTCTATGGTTTCATCTTCACGAGCACACAGACCACATATAGGGTCAATGCTGGTAAAACCTCTTTGGTGATAAAGAAACCAATTCGTGGGTAGCGCATTAAGATTTATTTTAATGATGAAGTCAAGGAATTTGGGTTCCAGACTCCATCTTTTGAAGTGTGTAATGAGTCTTTGGTTGGTTACTTTTAGGCTGGTTTTAATGGGTTGTTGATTATAGTTGATTATATTGTATGCTTCCCATAAGGTGATTTTTTGGTTAAGGTTAAAGGGCATTATTGGGTTATAAAGTTGTAGGTGTTCT
Source organism: Epiperipatus broadwayi (assembly GCA_028023455.1). NCBI lineage: Eukaryota > Metazoa > Onychophora > Udeonychophora > Euonychophora > Peripatidae > Epiperipatus > Epiperipatus broadwayi. The sequence continues at coordinate 569,621 of JAQFVV010000428.1, read as the reverse complement.
ATTAGGGATGCTATCCATGAATTGGAAGAGGGTGGAGGACGATCTGTCAGTGTAATTTTTTTAATAATGTTAGAGTATCTGCAGGAGAGGATCAGATTATGTAGAGTGTTGTGGGTTTTCTGTAAAATGATTGCTTGTATTGAGTGGAATGACAGTCCATTGAACCTGCGTGGTCATTGGATACCTCACAAGCTAATAGCAACTGTCCTTCCCCTCTCCAGAGAAGTTTGGTGCATAATCGGTTAATTTTATTTTGAAACTGTTTAGACATTTTAACAAATGGAAGATAATATGATATTTTTGGCATTATGATCATGTTGAGGAGGCCAACCTTTCCATATAATGAAAGGTATACTCTAGAGAGTGAAGTGGTGAGGGCTTCAGTTGAATGGAGGATTGCATCTTGAATCTCTCTTGTCATTGCAGTTGGAGTTTTGTAGATTGAGAAACCTAGGTATCTTTGGGGTTTTGCAGAATAGAGAGAATTAATTTGTTTACCAGACATTATCTTCCAGATGGAAGATTTGTTAAAATTTATTTGTAGGCCAAGTTTCGCTGTATTTCTGTTTAATATGTTCATGAGATGGGGTGGGTATTCGTGGCACATTAAAAATCGATTCCAATATTATTTTGTTTATTAAAAAAAAATCATTTTTAAAAAAATACATTTTACAACCAAGAGAGAACAAAATTTTACCCATTTTAAATAAGTCTTCTTTTTATTTCTATTTTAATTGTATCTTAAATATTTTTTAATGTAATCTTTTAAAAAAATAAAAGCATTTAAAAAATAAACCACCCTCTCATGAATATCATTAAAAAAATTACTGTACCAATATCAACATGTTCAAAATTCAACTGACCAACCTCCTTACAATAAACAAACAAGGAGACCAATCTGAAATATTTCATTTTCATATTGCACTGGCATTAATTTCTAACTCCCATACAAAATTTGAAGGAAATCCATTTGATAGAAGACTGTTAAATTGCTATTTCAAAATTTATTCAAATAAGCAAACAGGTTTTCTAAATTACATATAAGTTTTTTTTAAAAAAATTCAATACATTAAACATATAAAAGAGTCAAGTTAAAGTTTGATGTGATTAAAATTAGTAATGAATATATTTCTTTGCCTTATGTTCCTAATTTATATTCAAAATAAGAATTATTTTTCTATTAAACTTAGGCATTCTCTGTCTTTAAATGGATTGATAAATAATACTAAGGATAAAGTACATCAAGCTGATAAATATCAAATTATGTATTGTATTGCATGTAAGGGACCTTGTTCTGTCATTTACTATAGCAAAATAAGGGCTAGTTTATCTATGCTTTTGAGGCAGTACATTTGTCCATATAAAAAATATAATTCTTATCTAAGATTTGTTTTCTTTAACCATGAAAAGAATTCAGAAAATGATTGTTGTCCTCAGAACATTAATATTATACATAGTGAATCAAATAAAACAATGAAAAAAAAAGACAAGCTATTTGATACATTGCTAATTCTAATAATATTATGAATGAAAGATTTAGTAGTGTACAACTTAACGCACTCTGGAATTTTGATAGTTAAATGATAGTTTGTTTGTTTTTTAATGATTATTTGTCATACTTCTGATACTGCTATTAAAACTAGCTTGGCTATTAACATTTAGATAGATAGAAAATATATATTTCCAAAATTGTAATATTCTTAATATATTCACCAGAGGAAGCGAACATTGATTGGTGAGATGTAAAATACATGTTAAGGCAAAACTATAGATATGAAAATTATTAAAAAAAACAGTATTAATAATTGATATTCCTAAACTTAAGAAACAATTCAATAAATTTAAATTAGAACATGGAAATCATTTTATAATATTACAAATTTTGAAAGTAGTTCAAAGCAGAATAAAACCAATAAGAAGATAAATGTTACATTATTAAGAACTTCAAGAATAATAGCTGATACAAAAAGGCAACAGTTTACTATTAACATTTCTAATGAAATAAGAATGTATAAAAAAGAGAAGGAATATGAAGAATTTTTTAAATGATTCATTGAGAATTGAATCTCTAGAGTTTTATAAAATGGAATAAAAAAGAGTTAATAATGATATAAAAAATAAAATAATGATACAAGAAAATATAATTGTAAATTTGCAAGAAAATATAATTGTGAATTTGCAAGAAAAGCTATAGATGAAAATAAAAAATCTCAAAAATATAAAACCTTTTTGGAATTGGAAGAAAATTTATTTCTGCTATATGAAAAAAAAAATTGATTAATTACTAAAAAAGAGATGGCATTGTGAAATGCCAGGAAGAGTTTTGTAAAGAATTGTAGAGCAATAAAGAAAAGGAAAATCAAGAATCTACTACAGTTATTACGTTCTGAATTGTCCAGCATTTTAAATGAAGAAGTGAGACATGCAATAAAATCTGTGAAAAAAAGGATAATCTCAAGGAAGTAATGAAATTATAATTGATGTATTAAAGAAATAAATAAAAAAATAGCAAAATTGTTGGTAAAGTTATATACCAATGTCTAAATGATATTAATGTTGATCTTTAATAAAATTAATAAAAAAGATAGTAGAAATTGCACATTTATCAGTTTTCTATCAAATCTATACAAAATCTTTAAATAATTATAATTCAGATTTTAGCCAACACAAAAAGCAAGCTAAATTTAAAGGTAGTTTTGACACATTGGATCACAACTAAATATTGGGAGAAGTTATAGAAAGCACTCATGAATATAAGTTGCCATTATGTTTTTAATTTATAGTTTATCAAAAGGCAATGGATTTTACAGTATTTATACAATGTTTAAGGCTTTGGATCATCAAGATATTGTCACATCTGAATAATATCATCAAAATGTAACAGCAATATTTAGATTATGTGATGATAATATGTTAGAGTCCATATTTCCAACCTTTTTACAGCAGTTATACAAGAAATATTTTGTGAATTAAAATGGAAAGCTAAGAGAATAAAAGTAAGTGGGGATTATTAAAGTTATCTACATTTTGCAGATGATGTGGTTGTTTTTGCAAATAAAGCTTCAGAGCTTCAGGAAATGTTGCAAGAGTTATCAGAAGAATTTAAGAAAGCAAGACCAAAGTAAATTGCTAAGAAGACTAAAATAATGTTCACTGGATTTTCTCAGAAAAATAAAATAAAGATAGATAAGATGAATTAGAAGAAATCTGTAAAAATAACTTGGTCAGATTATTAATACAGATGGAAACACAAGAATGAAATTAATCATAAAAGTAAACTTGTATTAGATGTATGTGATAGAATTAACTTACTATAAAAGGAAATACTTCTTACTTTTTTGGGAAGAAGGTTTTTAATATTTATGTTTTACTATTTATTATTTATAAATTTGATACTTGGTTACTAAACAGAAGAGCTATAAAACTTCAGACCAATCAATGAAATATCAAGAGATGTATGTCAGGAGTAACAAGAAGAGATCAAAAATGAAATACATAAATGAGACAAAAACAGGCAGCACTAACTTCTCGGAAAAAAAATTAAGAAATTAAAATGGAGCTGGACTGTACTTTTTGCTAGAAAGGTAGTAATAAGTAGACAGTTTAAGTCTTAAACTGGATCCCAAGAGATTGTAAAGTACCTAGAAAAAAATCATGTGAAATGAGAGAATAATATAAGTACATTTACTGGTATGATTGGAAAAATAGAGACTAGATGTAGAGAAAGTAGATAAAACTTTAAGAATTCTTCATCCTACAGTAAATTGATAATGGTTGAAAATGGTATATGAATATTTACTTTATACATTAACAATAACAATAAAAAACCTATATATAAAACATATAAATCCAAAAATTTATTTGATTCTTTATATAGATTAACTATAATCAGTATCGTAAAAATGTAGAAAGTTGAAAAGTTCTATATTGATATTATTTATAAAATTTATAAAAACGCTATTCCATTAATAAAGTTAATAAAAAAAAAAAATTAACTTCAGAATAATACAATTTCTCTAGAATTGTTTTTACTATTTTGGAAGATGTTTTTCGTTATTAACAACAACAACAACAACAAAAAGCTATAAATTAAACATAGTTATATAAATCACCTTGAATTTATTTAATGAATTAAAACAATACTTAATCACCTTAAAACAATGCTTAATGATGAAGTGTAGTTAAAATTATATAGTTTTAAAATAAAAATAAATTTTTGTACTACTAAAATTTATTAGAAGGTTGGATAACAAGGGAGAGATAAAAATAACATTCATGTATTTGAATTATATTTCACTATAAACTCATCAACACTCCTTTAACACTTTAAGCAAATAATTTTATTTATTATAACAGTTTTGACTGTACTAGCAGTCTTCGTCAGATCTACAACATAAAAAATTAGACAAATATTATATCAATACAACGAAGTAATAAATGATATAATATTTGTCTAATTTTTTATGTTGTAGATCTGATGAAGACTGCTAGTACAGTCGAAACTGTTACAATAAATAAAATTATTTGCTTAAAGTGTTAAAGGAGTGTTGATGAGTTTATAGTGAAATATAAAAAGAAACAAAATATAGAGGGAGAAAGAAGAAATGGATAAGAGTTATATATGAAATATTTCAATTATAGTTATGGCAAAAACTTTTGATATCATGAGGAAAAAAAACCAAACAGGTAGATACTTACTCAAATTCGACTTAAATTGTTTCTTGGAAATGCAAATGAACACACTGAAGTAGTCTTATTTTGATCTTATTGTGGGAAGATTTAATTAGAAACATACATGTTTCATGAGTAGGTTCATAGTGAAAGAAGTTGTTGATGACCAGCAATTAGATAAACAAATACTATCATCATAGCAATGACTATAGCATTTAATAGCTATAATATCAAACACAGAATCATTAATCTGGAGAATATCACTTTTATCAGGAATTCCGAACCTTTTTAGACCACATATCCTTTTGATTTTTAGTAAATTAGCTAATATCTCTTATTCATTATAACAAAAAATAAGCTATTGGAGAGTGTACCATGCAGTGCATCATGCCAAGGAGGTACAGATACCACAGAGGTGAATCTCTCAAAGGTGCTGATAAGGCTATTTAACTACCTACTTTGACTCTTAACTGAGCATTTTGACTTATCAGACCTTGCAGTAAGAACAGGTCTTTGCAATTTCACTGTCTCTATGTACAAAAGGAGACCTAAAATGTTACTGATATGGCTGACAAATACTACCAATATGTAATAGCCTGGAAATATTGATAATTATTTTTGGAATATATTAATAACATAATATACTTATTTACTTGCTATTGGGAGTATGAGTACAAATTGGGAATCCCTGGCTTATATGGCTATTATAGAAAATGATACTGATGTGACAACACATAATAATAATAATAATAATAATAATAATAATAATAATAATAATAATAATAATAATAATAATAATAACAATAATAATAATAATAATAATAATAATAATAATAATAATAATAATAATAATAATAATAATAATAATAACAATAACAATAATAATAATAATAATAATAATAATAATAATAATAATAATAATAATAATAATAATAATAATAATAATAATAATAATAATAATAATAATAATAATAAAAGAAGAGGAGGTCAAATGCTTCAGGGGTTTATAAAAAGTTGGAGCATAGGAAGTGGCAAAGCTAGGCTGAGATCCATGGACCCTGACCTCCACAGTTTGCAACTATATGGTAATAAAATTTAAAGATATATAATTATGTTTATTTAGATAACTGACAAACCCGAAAAATAGTAACAAAATTAAAAAAAAAATTGACTTTCATTTTATGAGATTAGCACTATTTTTTTTTTACAAAATTACTGTTACTTATTTGTATTAATTTATTGTTCCAAAATACAAAGTCTGAATTCAAAAATGATGAAACTAATAGCAAGTAACAATTATAAAATAAATAAATTGAAAGAAAGAGCAAAAAAATTAAACTACAATAAAATAAATCTGAATCTGAACATGGTTTAGTAACAAATAAAAATATATTTTTTAAAAAAATGAATGTGAAACATAGCATAAAGACATAATCATTAACAAATTATAGCAAATATTGGCCTAACATCAAATAAAAAAAATATTATAGAAAAACATCTAATATAAGATGAGATCAAATTTTCTATATTATTTTTAAAATGTGAAAATGTGAAAAAGGTCTTTCCTTAAAAATGGTATATTAATGATAGTAATAGCCTACAATGACCATATAACCATATCTGCATAGGATATTGTACCTCTGTTATTTTGATACAACAGACTTCAGTAAATCCATAATGTAAGACAAAATAAGGGTTTAATGTATCAATGTTTTCTAAGGAAAACCAAATTTGGAAAAATAAGATTTTTACAAAATTCTTGATAAGACTGTTTGCATATTTGATTTATAAAAAAATTAGCATCATTAATGCTCTGAATTTAAATGAAAATCTTCTAACTCCTAAGCACTAATAATAAAATTAAAATGTTTAGATGATGAAATAATAACTTTTTACATATATACATATTAATGATAAGGTTTGTAAAAAAAATATTGACAATAATTTCTGTCTATCCAGATTATAATTACATGTGTGCTTGTTAACAATGTAGAATAACACATTTAATAGATGTAAGTATTTAAATGTTCACACTTTGAAATAAAGCAAGTAAAATCTATTTAATGTAAACATGATTCAAGCCTGTGCTTATTTGTTGTTAATGATGCTGAAGTTTGATACAACTGATATAGAACGTTATCTTGTCAGCCTTGCATTTAATTAGAATTTGGTTATCATATAATTTAATTAAATAATGAGCTAATAGATTTTTAAAATGTTATTCACAATATTACATGATTCTAGAATGAAAATATTCATGTAGAAATAAAATCAAAATGATGTTTAAGTACATAACACACATATTCACATGGCAACACTAAAATCTATTTCCATAGTGCAACTTATATGAATGTTATTTTAATTTTGTAGTATATGTATTTATACATTCTATTGCAGTATAATCTTTTTAAAAAGTATATAATTTATTAATACATTAAAGTATATTTTAGCAAAAATTAGTTCAATTTAAAATTCTACTTATAAGTAAATTATATTGCAAAACTAATGTTGATAGTAAAAGCTATCCATATTACTTATACTAGTGAAATAGTCTTCTTTAAAAATAGAATGTATCTATATGCAAAACTAATATTTCTATATAAAAACAAGACTTCATTGAATAATTCCTAGTTAATAAAAAAAGAGTAGGTAAAAATAAAAATTATATATGTTCATAGAATTTAAATAATATATTGTAATGGTGATAGGACATTAAAATCACTAATCCTAAAATAAAAATTATCAGAGAAAAAAAAATGCAACTACTCATAACTACTTAATCAAGCTGTGCTCATAAAATGGATTTTTTATGAAGAAAATTGAGAAATTACAATTATTATTAATTAAAATTAACAATCAAAGTGAAGAAAAATTCAAAATTCTACAATGTATTTATATTCTAAGAATAAAAGAATTCTGGAAGCAAGATGTAGGGACTAGTAATTCAAACTTTGTTTACATTTTTCAAATATATTCAACTGCTAGTAATTGTGCTGAGGATACTATAAATGACAATGTTTCAAGTGATTTTATTCTCTCTTTTTCAGGTGTTGCTAGCCTGACCAGTGATAGTAATATCATTGGAATTAAACCTGGATTTTTAAATTTGTGAGTACTGAATTTAAAGTGATTCTCTAAACATTTAAGCTATGCAGTAAATGCAAACACCAATGTGTAGACAAGTTTTAGAAAGATAAGGTTTTTCAGTTAAAAAATTATGGTGTAAAATACCATTTTGACAAAAAAATAAATGAGTTCATAGATCGTATATTATATGCTTTAATAATATTGATTCTACTAATAGTTAAAAAGTAAGTTGAATAGCTAATATTTTTTACTTATGAAATATGTCTCTGTTTTACAGAAGCATCTTTGCATCATACTTGAGAATGTCAAAAAAAAATCTTTATATAAATTGTTTTTCATTACAGATTTGCATTATTTTTTTAAAAGAAATTTATTCTATAAATTATATTTGTTGATATGTTATATTATAAATGTTCAGATTGATTTACAGAATGTAGGTCCAGCGATGACCATGTAGATTCCATGATGTACTCTGGGGTGATTAAATGATCTCTTTTCTTGATTTTATTTATTGTTCTCATGATTATGTAGCCTTTACAATCTTCTGCTTGCTCCATTACCATCTTGCACCTGAGGCACCAAAGTGCATAATTAAAAATGGAAAGTCTAATTTGTGCAAAGACACCATGTTCCAAAAACTCTTCACATTTAACATATAAGATTTGGATGATATAAAATGAAATTAAATTCTTTTTAAAATATCTAATGAGAAACAAAAATGTCTTGAAACAAGTGCACCATGTATTTGAGATTATTTGTCTTGGTTATTCAAATTCTATAGTAGTGTAATAAATAGTCCATCTTTCTACTCCATAATTGTGACATGTATTCAAATCTGATGGGATAAATGAATATTTTTCAAAGTTTCTGAAAATTTTTGAATTTAGAATCTCTTTCATCAATATTCAATGCAGATAACTACTATTCAATTATTTATTGGTAAATTGATGTCAAGATCTTTTTATCTACAAAATAAAATACTCTCACTATCCAAAAGTTGACCAGATTGATGTCTTTTGTACTGAACTTTGTAAAAAAAATTTGTTATAAAAGTGGGCTATAATTGATCTACTTTATAATGCAATATTTTTATTCGTATTAAAATAATATATTAAGCTTTTTTCTGGATATAAGTTTGTAAAGACTTGAAGCAAAATATGGTCATTAATAACATTTAAAAATACTAAATGGGCTGTTAAAATTAAAGATTTTTTATACAAACCAATTTTTAATATTTATTTAGACAGAATAATAAAATTTCCAAGTAAATATCTAAATTTTAATTTATTTAAAATAGTGCTTTTAAATTATCTGCCTGGGGAGACTTCATTTTAATGCGCTGACAACATTTTTAGTCATGTGCTTCAAAAATGTGTGTTGGAGTGGAAGTTTTAAATATATCTAAAAATTATCTGATAAAGAGATATGAACTTGAATTATTCCAAGTCTTTGTTTAATTATAAATCAGATATATTAATCTTAAACTGATGTTTAAAATTTATATTTGGACTAAGAATAAGTTATTGTTCAATAAATAATTAGTGATAATCATTAATGTTGTTATATAAAGTGGTTAGTATCAAAGTTGTGAATGCGGAAACTTTGATACTCATAAAATAAGGTATTATATATATATATTTGAAGTACAAGCATAATTCATATATTTGAAATTTAAATGTAATATAGGGGATTTGAATACAGACTATCCACTATTATACAAACAAAACTCATGACCATACACTTGTGAAAAAGATAAATGAGCTTCAATAAATAAATTTCATACTGAATTAGCAATTGTCAGTTGGTTCAAATCATCTTCTACCACACACACAAACATATATATATATATATATATATATATATATATATATATGTTAATACATATATATATATATATATATATATATATATATATATATATCAGTTTGTATTAGGATAGATAATCATCAAACTTTAAGGGACAGGCTCCAATGTACTCCATCTTCCAACTCTTTAGCCATCCATACCATTGAAAATCTGATGACAGAATGCCCAAATTCCTTGAAGATGTCAATATTATTGTCATGCTCATGTTGACCTTAAGTCACTCTGATGCCTCATGTATAGAATCCTGTCCATTTAAATATACAGAAGATGGACAGGCAGAATACAGGTTGAATCTGAAATATTTTTGAAATGCAAAAATAATTTATGTAATTGAAGTTTAAATATAATATAGGCTATTTGAACACAAACTTCGATCTCCCTATATTACATTTAAACTCCAAGTATATGAATTGTGCTCATACTTAAAAATATTACAGATTTAGCCTTTATCATGCCCATCCCTCTTCTGTGTATTTAAGTGGACGAGGTTCTATACATGATGGGTCAGAGTGATTTGGGTCAACATGGGCATGACAATAATATTGGCATCAACAAGAGATTTGGGCATTCCATCATCAGATTTTGAATGGTATAGATGGCTAAACAGTTGGAGGATGGAGTAGATTGAAGCCTGTCTATTAAAGTTTGAACAGCACTGATTATATATTATGTGTGGCAGATGATGATCTGAACCAACTAATAAATGCTGGTTCAGCACAAAATATGTATATTGGAGATTATTTATCATTTTCACATGTGTATGGGCATGTATATTGGTTGTATGAGATAGAATGGATATCTGAAAAGAGCTTGAATGTCTGTATTCAAATTTCCTATATTATATTAAAATTCCAAAAATATGAATTATACTTGTATGTCAAAATATTACAGATTCAGCCAAATCTTGCTCTTCTGTGTTTAAATGGATATGGCCTATACATGAGGGGTCAGAGTGACTTAAAGATGAACATGAGCATGACAATATTATTGGCATCAGTAAGGTATTTGGGCATCCATCATATTATTTACAATGGTATGGATGGTTGAAGAGTTGGAAAATGGAGTAGATTGAAGCATGTCTATTAAAGTTTGAAGATTTGCTATATTGATAAAAACCGAGCAGTGATTATATATATATATATATATGTGTGTGTGTGTAGGAGATGATGAGTACTGATTCAATATGAAATGTGTATATTGGAGATTATTTATCTTTTTCGTATGGGTATGGTCATGTGTATCAGTTTTATGAGATAGAGTGGATAGCTTAAGGGAACTTAGAAGTCTATGTTCAAACCCTATTAGCACATTCATTATATTACTTTTGTAGTACAAGCTTATTAAGTTAAGTTACATAATGTATGACTTATATTTACCATAAAAAAAAAAATTTACAACTAATGTAAGATTTTTCAAATATAAAAGTATAATACTTAAACTTCTAATTAATTAAACTACAATTTCAACATGTTATTCACTCAGAAATTGAAATACTTTTCAATAAATTATTAGTTTCAGAATTATACTTAATAATAAATTTTTTAAATGTAATTCATCGTTTATTGTTGTTTATGTTGATATTATTATTATTATTATTATTATTATTATTATTATTATTATTATTATTATTATCATCATCATCATCATCATCATCATCATTACTACTAGTAGTGCTACTACCACAATCACTATTACTACCACTATTACTACTACTACTTACTTACTAACTACACTACATAAAATGTATTTATTCAAATCTATAATTGTACCAATATTAGAATATGATTTAGTTACATGGAATCAGTATTGTTAAATATCTTCACATAGACAATTTTTATCAAGATATTAATCTAAAAGAAAGAAGGCATATGATAGACAATAAAACTTTCGCTAAAGTTATAGAGAAAAATGAGTTATATCAAATATTATTTCTCAATGGTGAATAACCCAAGAGAGTTATAATTTGTGCATAAAATAAATATTTACTGGAAGTAAATTTAAATCTGTAATTCTACAACATTCCTTTTTTTTCTACAGTTATAAATAATAATACAATGTAATATTTATTTATTAATAAAAATATAAAAATGTGTTATATGTGGTATTGGAATATAATATATAAATAATGTATAAACTTTTCTGTAAATGGAAATTGTGGGAAATGTAATAAAGCTGAATTACTTTGCATTAAATTATTATTTTATTATTATCATTATTATATTTGAGGTACAGAATGATAGGGGTGATGGTGGAAAGATGGCAAAGTATCATCATGCCCATTGAATTATCAAATATAATGAATAAATATATTGCCAAATAACAAAGAAATAAATATAAAAAGAACATGAGATCAGCACTGAAATAACATATAAGTAATTATACTAATAATTACACTTATAAGATGCATCACCGATAATACCCAAGAATAATCAACAGTCATTCTTTGTGACTGGATTTAAAAGATTCAATACTGAAAGTAAAGCCAATTACTTAGACATGGCAAACTTAAGGCATGATATACAAACAAATTATTTGGATGCACATCCTCAAGTGCTAATCTTTTAAATAAAAAATATTCTGGGATGCTGATATACTCTGTTTATCATCAATACTCTAGACATATGGTACTATGAGTGTACAGGCCAACTATAAAATTATCTAACAAAAAATATAATATATAGTGAATGGACTTTAACGATATTGATCTTTATAACACTCAGAAAACTATCTGAATGTCCATGGATGTATACTCCTGTTTTATAAATAAATTGACCATTATTGTTCTAGTGCTAGATCAAGATTACAAGACCGTAGAGACTGTGAGGAACAGAAGGTAAAATGTATAAGTTTAATTTGAATAGTTTTACTGGGATAATTCAGAATTCCCTAAAACTCTATGCAGTTATGAAATCAAGTAACATATACTGTCAATTCAAAAAACAGATAGCTGGATGAATAAAGATATTAGTACTATTTTTTAACAATTATTTAATAAATTAACTAATAAATAATTAAAAAGTAAAAAGAAAATATGGTCTGACAATTCTAAAGTAAATCTATTTTTATCATCAACATATAATTTCATATAGCAAATATGATCAACCAGTTAATTTTTTACTGATTCAATTATTTAACCATAACTTAAAACAATTATTTTCCCTTCAATGATTAAAATTATAAAAACATTTTATAGATAAAAAAAAAATTAAATTAACTTAAACTCTTTCCACTTTTCTTATGAAAATCAAAGTGTCCTATCCAATTAAATTTTAAAGAAAAAACAAAGTTTAAAAACATTTTTCAATCTAAAAAATACTAGCAATTATTTATTACCATTAGTCATCTATAAATATATATATAATGTACACATTAAAAATAACTTTTTACTGGGGATTTACTTTCCTTGAGTTCTTCTTTGGTAGATGCAGTTTGCAGTTATTTTTCATGTTGGTTTTTCTCCTTCCAAGCTTGTAAAAGTTCTATTAACTTTTTATTTTGTACAGTTGAATTTTAATTATGATAGCTTATCCATTAACACATATTTCCAAGATATTATACACTGTTAAATTTCTCCATTTTTACTATAGAATATTTTCAGGTTTCATCCAGGCTGAATCTATCCATTATTTCAATCTAATCAAACTAACATACATAATAAATTTAATCAAGTTTTAAAAAATAATTTTCAGGTCTGACTAATATATATATATATTAATCTCCTGATTTGCAGATTAGGCTAAAACACAAAATAAATATACCAATTTGTAGGTCAGGCTAAATCACACAAGACAGTCATGCTTTTGGTTAGAAACAATGTTTATTGTAGTTTACTTCAGGGATATTGACCATGTCCTACATTTTTATTCATGATGTTGAGGTTTGATGATGCTCAGCTTCTAGCTAAAATTTAGCACATGGTTTTCTTCAAATCTATTTCAGAAGACATTTTTTACTTGTAGTAAGATGAGTCTTTTTTCATTGTGTTCTTCCCAGCTGAACTTGTTCTTTTAAATTCTTCAATAGCTAAATTATGAATAACTACTGCTCACAAGACATTGAGATTTATTGCTTTAACTTGGCTCCAAAATTAATATTTGGAATTTATCCAGTCATATTTATTTCAGCCATGATCTCATTTAACCATGACCAATTGACTATTTTTATATAAGCTTACATTCCACTTTTTTCTGTTAATTAATAAAAAATTCCAGTCATAAAAAAAATAACTTTAGTTATTTTTTTCTAGTGCCAAAAAACAAAATAAGCTTTTCATCATCTTTTGATTACAATATTACTTTTTTATTCTAGAGAGATGAAAATAAAATAAAATAATAATTTAAATTAATTAAAACAAAATTTCTTAACAAAATGTTAAAACCTTACCTTTTTTCTTTTTTAAAAAAATCTGATAAAATTAAAATTTGGTCTATATATATATATATCTTATCACCATTTGAAAATTAAAATTTCCTTTTTTAAAAAAATTTGATAAAATTAAAATTTTGCCTAAATATCTCTCATATCACCTTTTGAAAGTTAAAATTTCAATACTTATTTGATGGAGACAAAAATATTTATTTTGTTATTTTTTTTATAAAATTAAAACTTAAAACTGATGGACAAAATCACTGAAGAGAAAATAAAAAAGTATTATTTTTTTATTTTTTTTTTTACATTTTTTCTCTCTCTTTTACACTACTCTTACATTATAAATATTCACATTATTATTTTAAAAAATAAACATTCAAAAAATGTAAAACTTTTAAATAATTTACTGCTTCATATTATAAAAAAAAACATGAGAAAATTAAATCTAATTTCCCCATTCCAATATTACTAGTTTAATTTAAAAAGCTTTCTGGCATGGTTCTATATTGCTTCAATATGACATTAATAGTTTTTCTAAGTGGTATAAACATATTATAATAGACAATGTAGACAAACCTCTTCTGTATCTTACTCCAATAAATCTGAAAATCTAAGATGTAAATATTGTGGTGATTATTTATCTTTTCAACATATATGTGTTCAAGTGTATCAGTGTTATGAGATAGTGTGGTGAGTGGTTGCTCATGTGAAAGTCTGTGCTCATATACTCTATATATAACAATCTTAAAATAAAATCTGCTGGCATTCTTCAGGATATTAAGATTATATTTTTCAGTAATGGCTCATTTCATCACCACATAGAATCAGTAATAAATAAAGCCCTTACGATGGTGAAAACTATGTACAGACATGGTACTGCCTTTGACTACTCCACCAAATATAAACTCTTTTATCTTTGGTTCTTTTTATTTTGGAAATCAGATCAGTTTATGGAATCCACATTAAAAAAGGGACATAAGTATAATGCAATTAGTTTTCAAAAAGTTTTCTTAGCATTGTCAACTGAAGAATAATTGTAATATATCTCTTGTGGCAAGGAGAAGAGCTAGAGATATGAAATTTTTATACAAAGATATTTCCAAGAGAATATTTCTTATAACATGCTTTAAAAAATTTTCTTGTCAATATAAAACTCATGCACACAATTATTTCTTTACTGAAATTTGTAGATGTGATATTTTGAAATTTCTTTCCTTTTTTTATTTACCCATACTCACAATTTAAATTTTGTTAGCAAAAAACCTTTTTCAACTTAATGTTTATGACATTTCAAAGGTTTTATATTATATCTGACTAGTGATTTTTTAAAATCTTTTTTAATCGCTTTATTATAATATACACATTTTTATGTGCAATCTGTAATTAGCCTTTAGCTGTAGTTATGTACATTAAATAATGAATTGAATTGAATTAGTATTATTATTACTATTTTAGAGAAGATTTGATAACAGATTTTCAAGCTTCTTTCAGTTATCCACTTAATCTTATATAATCAATACCCATGACCACTTTACATGTGAAAATCAATGATCTCAAATATACATATTTTGTGCTAAACCAGCATTCATTTGTTCGTTTAGATCATCATTTCCCATATATATATAATATCATGCTCAGATTATCGTTTAGATCATCATTTCCCATATATATATAAAATCAGTGCTCAGATTATATTAAGATAGAAAATCTTCAAATCTTAATGGATAGGCTTCAATTTTCTCCACACTCCAACTCTTCAGTCATCCATATTATTGAAAATATGATGATGGAATGCTCAAAGCTTTTGTTGATGTTATACCTATGTTGACCTTAAGATACTCTAACCCTTCATATATAGGCCTTTAATCGATTTAAATATACAGAAGAAGGCTAGGCAGAATTCAATCTAAATTCGTAATATTTGAATACTAGTATAATCTATATACTGAACTTTAGATGTGTATCAGTTATGAGGATGGGATGAATAGCTGAAGGTAGTTTGAACGACTGTAATCCCTCTAAATTACATTTAAAATTCAGTATATACATTTTATTGGTATTCAAATGTTATAATCATCATCATTATTGTTATTATTATTATTACTTTCAAATTGAACAATTTTATATTTTTCAAATAAATTTTTCAACCAACATTTTCGCATAATGCTGAAATATACTTTTTATTTATTCTACTTTTATGTATTTTAATTATTCCACTTAAACTCAAATCATTTACTAATTTCACATACATGCATACACACACACACACCTTTTACAAGAGCAAATAATAATTTAAACTATTTTAGTAATTCTTTTTTTTTTTTGATATAATGTAATAACTTATTTAGTTATTCCCTTAACGATTTGTTTTTCAAATGCTTTTATACAAAAAATAAAACATCACATTTTTATTAATCTCTTTGAGTACATCATCATCATCATTTTTATTATTGTTGTTGTTGTTATTATTATCATCATCATCATTATTGTTATTGTTGTTGTTAACGATATTATGTTTCAACAATATACTTAATGACCAAAAGATGTGTTGCATAGGTTTTACAAATGTTTTACAAAGATTTTGTTGGGGTTACAAAAGCATTTTTAAGAACAATGATTGTTATTATATAAATTTGATTATCATTGTTACAAATGATTGCTATTAATGACACTTTTTTGTACAAACAGCATTGGATACATCAAAAATAAATATTCATAACCTTTGAATTAAAGTTCATTTGTCTTGAGCCTGACTGGTTCAGTTAGACAACCTTCTGTGGTATTGAACTATTGTAATGAGAGTATCTGAAACATAGTTTAGTTGACTTATGAAGCAGATAAAATATCCAAGAAGGTTGTTAGTATTGTATACAGTGGTTGCAGCAGCTTATAGGTTGGATTATTCTACTAGATGGCCATCAAAATGCCTGGGGGACTATATTTGTATGCCTTGCTTTTAGCTGGCATAATTAATTGATAAAAGTGAATGAATGGCTCATAGTGTTGTTGTCTAACAAAAAAGTGCAATTGGTGCACCAGAAGGCAAACAGGGTAAATGTGGCTGCACACACTAAAGGAATATGTATTGGAAGGACTAATTATGTTATGAATGGAAGTAGCATGTCACCAATATGCATTTAACATAACTTGTCATGTGGAATTTATTGCTTGATAGTCACAGAGAAGGTGTTGAGTCCCATCAGCTTCATGGCACAGCCCACCCAAAAGGCCAATATTTTTGTATAGATGATGATTCCACAGAAAAAAAAGATGTTTGAAGCACATATAGGTTGAGTCCAATTAGAAATTCAAAAACTTTGGTTCTTGTGCTCATTTTAAATTGAGGGAAAAGGCAATGGTTATTAATGCTAAGCATGGCAAGGAGGTTATCATTTCCAGAGTCTGGATAAAACAAGTTATATATGTATGCCAGTAAGTGTATTTGGAATTATAAAAGATACTGATCTGATTGGTTGTATCTAGAATTGAGTGAATAAGATCTGTGAGATATTGTGTTGAAGGAGAGATTCATCTGTAGGAGTTACTTTCAGCAGGCACTGGAGGTTTTGGAACCAGTTGGTAATAGCTGCTATTATATTAATGGTTTTTATGTATAGAACACTTGAAAGGTGTGCAAGCCTTGACCATTGTACAAGACTGGCAGTTGAACTGTTTATGGAGATTAGTTTGGTTTTGGAGCCCAAGAGCAATTTATTGCACATGGGGTTGTTAGCAAATATGAATATCTTTAAAAATTTAATAATAGGTGCTAAGTATGTGATTTTTGTCATAGAAAGAGTATTTAATAGAAGCATTTTAGAGTAAATGGATAGATAAGCCTTAAAAAGTAAATTGATAATTAGCATTACAGAATCATTAACTTGGTTTGTATTGTAAATCTCATATCAAAAGAGTTTTTGTAAGAAGGAAAGCCTAAGAATGGAATATTTTTTTTGGAAAACTTGGGGTCATGATTTCTTTGTGAATAGAGTCCATGCAGCAGTTTTTTTGGGATTAAAGTGCAGTTTTTTAAGCTGCTGCATAACCATTAAGAATGCTTTGCAATGTGGGGAGTTCTTTCTGAGAAGATAGAAAGACAGTGGTGTCATCCCCATAGGCTATGAAGAGAATGTATTGTTAGGTAGGTGAAATTTGATCACTAATAATTTTATTCTGTATTTGTTATAAAAACAGATTTATGTAGAGAATGTGTACAGTAACTAACTGGTACAGAATTATATGTTAAGCTGGACTGCAATAGAACTTTTTGTTTTTTTTATTCTTTAAACTGAGATTAAAATTGTCATAAGTATGTGTGTGCTGCTTCGCTGATGGAGGACCATTTTTTAGCAAACTATAGATGTGAGAATAATAAAAGGATGTGTGGCTCAATTTGGACCTTGATTAATATTTCCAAATATTTTAATAGCTAGTTTGTTTCCATGAAGTAGGCCAAAGTTTGGTTAAATCAGATGTAGTCTCAAGTTTTTTAGTGACAGGCACTATGGCAATTGGATACAAACCTTTTACACCATATATCTTCTAAGATAGAAAATTGTTTAGATCATGAATATACTGTATAGTGAAATGACCAAGAAGACTCAAGATAAATGCAGAAATTCCACAAGGCCCAGGGTGACAAGAATTTTTAATAGGCTGGTTTGGAAAGAAACAATAATTTTGATGGTTCAAAACTGAGTTGATGGAGTGAATATATCATGGGTCAGTCTGATGTTCATTTTTAAAGTGATGGTATATAGGGTAATAATATCATATCCAGTACACACACATATGTCACTTTAAAGCACCATAGGGACTTTTGATAAGGATGGGCGAACCAGCACTTCATATATATATGATTTTGTCCATGTTAGACAGATATTTCTTTTTTTTGATTGCAAGATAACCCTTCAAGTATTTGCAGACATAATGGTAATTTTGAGTAAGCCTGATTAACACTTATGTGTTCAGTAGGTGGGCTTAGTAGTGGAAATTTGCATATTAACTCATCAGCTAATGCTAGAAGATGCAAAGATGAGGGTTGCATCATGTTAAGTGTTGCATTTATTAAATGATATGTGTTTGAAAGCAAGGTTCTTCTAAACTGGATCTATAGCCACTTGTTCAACATATTATAAGATATGGAAAGCAACATAAGATATGGAAAACATGAACTCAGTAGAGGGAAGAATCATGTGGATTGTTTTCCATAATTGAATGGATGTTGCTGAAGTTTATTAAAGGTAAATGTGACTGATTGGTCAGAGTGATCTGAGAATGGAGTGGAGTTAAGGTTAAGTTCCATTAGATGATGCAACATTGGCAAGTAAAAACATAAATTGATGAGTGGTAGCATTCAGATGTAAAAAATGATTGAACCAGATGTTAGAAAAGCCTGGGCACTCATTAGTAGGAATTTTAAGAGAGGAAGCCATTTATAAAAGTTGGGTGGTGCTTTAGTTTCAAGAACTAAATTGGATTGGATCATGTAGAAAGAATATAAATGAATACTATGGTTAGTGCTACTATATGGTGGAAAAAATAGTTATTAGTAAGTGCCCATCAATATATAGAAATTTAAATTACTTGAATCAGCAATTTAAGGTGATGAGAATGCCAGTGCCTGTTCATGGTGAGAAAGTATATTTGGAGCAAGGACAGAAGACATGTTTATGAAAGTAGCAGCAGGGTTAATTTAAGATCCTCAGCAAATTTTGGTTTTCATTAATGTGAGTAGATAAGGTTGAATGATAATAATACACTTCTGTATTTGGTATAGCTTTCATGAAAATTGAGACTGTTGACTTTGAGTCCTATATTTTTAGTTTCATGCAGTAATATATTTTAAGGCTATAACCATAAGACTATGTGCTTAAAATGTGTTGGAAAGGACCTCTACAAATCTAAATACAAAATTAATGACCTTAAAACACAAAAGGGTATAAAGAGGGATAATGGTTCTGGAAAATGGAGTTGATAAATAAGACTGCATTTCAGGCTGCTCATGTAGAGTATCAGTGGATACAATTGTTTGATGATCAATTGTTACTGAGGGTAATTGATGAGTTTGGTTGAAAAGAGAGATTTTGTTGTGAAAGTGTTGGTCTGGTTTGGAGGATGAGCAAGATAACTGATGAAAGTAGTATAGTGAGGTGGTAGTTGGCATGGTTTAGTAGGGCTGTCAGAAACCTCAGTGATTGGTGTTATTTAGTCTGTATTCACAGTTTTTGAGGTTTTGTTCTAATTTTTCTTAAACTTTCCAGGTTTTCTCTTGCTTTCACTAGGAGTTGAGGGTATGTGGGGGGGTCATACAAATGATAGGCATGGCGCAATTATTTCCATGATATTTACTGAAGATTTATTTCTTATGATGTGTTGATTCAGGGCTGTGTTTTGATGTGAGTCAATCTCACAAGGAGGCTGAGCATTCATGCTATTGCCTGGCATTCTGGTTGCATCAGGGGGTAGCAAGTTGACTAGATACAAGGTACACTGTGCATATACAATGGGGATAGACTGAGGCATTTGTTATGGTGTTGTGAGGGGTGGAATACCTTGACACAAATTATACATCTGGTGTATGGGTGGCTAACCATGAGATTGTTGAACAATCAAGCTATCTGTTGTTATAGGCCTAGGCCCCAACTAATGAAAAACTAATTTATGGTTGGTTGTTTAAAAATTTGTTTTAGGGATTGTTGTTGACGAAGGTAGTATTTGCAGGTTGAAGCACTGATTTGCAAGACAATCTTGCCATCCACAGGTATAGTACTGAAGTTTTAGACCACGAATACATAAACATGAAGTTGCATCTTGGTTGAGAATTTGGGTAAGGATTGTATTTGGGTCAATTTCTGAGTGGGTTTTGAATTTGTAACTGTTGCCTGGAATAAGTACAAGAATTTTCTTAAGAAAAATTGATTGAAAAAAGTGATGGGCTGCATCATCCATTGGAAATCTTGTGTGGTATATCCAAAATAGATATTCTTTAGCACCCCAGTGATGTAGTTGTTCGGTTTGGGAGTGACTAATACCAACACATAGTTTCCAAATGTTTTGATTTGATTTTGGAAGCACTTCCTTTGGGTAACCTGAAAATTTCAAATGCTAGGTTCCTTTGCATTCTTAGTGTATATTTATGAACAATTTTTTTCTATACTTACAACATCTGTTGTTCTATTTCCATCCATATTTCAATTATTATATCCAATTCCTTAGACATAAATATGACTTTCCTTTACTCCAACATTTATGTTTCAGTAATGTGTAAAGAAATATAATGTTGACATATATTTAAATACATATTATATGAAGTTAAGCTCAATTATCACTAAAAATAATGAGAATATAAAGTAAAATTATAACAAGTGCTTAAAAAAGTATATGTTTCTAAGGTATCTATAGTGTGGGAGATTAGTCTGATTTCTGGGTAGATGGATGGGCATGATAGGATTGAGTTACGGAGAAAGATGCATTGTGATAAAATTATAATTACCCTTTCTTAATTTAATAGACAATAAAATTGTTAAAAAATTAATTAATCCAGCATTTTATTCCCCTATCTCTAATATATATAATTCATACTTCTTAAATCTATCTAATAAACACCTCTTACACATTTAAAATATTGACACCATTATTTTCACATAAACATTTAACTTTAAAAGAACTACATAAAGCTTTGTTTTTATTTATCTGTCAAATCTTGGTTTAAATCATAATTTCCTATTATTTTCAATTACATAATTGTATCTTCAAACCTTTTTATTGTCTCTTCAATACTCTTTACAGACAACTAATATTTTTTCCAATCTTTAAAAGTTATGATCTGTAATGTATTTTTATAATCATGTAAAACAATTCTCCAATAAACATATTCTTTCAAATTTCATTTTTTTTCAATAATAGTCTTTGCACTAATATTATATGTCATCTGTATGCCAATAGACTGAGATTCACTCCATTTGTAGATATCATTATTTAAACAGAGGACTATACATAACTATATCTAGATTTTTTTTTCTGAACTATTGTAATTTTATATACATATATTATAACCTATTCAAAATGCGAAGAGAATGAGGGAGAGAGAAAGGGAGACCAAATTGCATCCCTCATTTATCTCAGGATTGGACATCCTTAGGATTGATGGTGATAGGAAGCATAATAATAATTGCCAGGGCACCAAATTGTAACTTTGATAACATTTTCCTATACTAAATATTATTTATCCATAATTACTTAATAATTTACAACAATATCTAATGAATGGGTTAATAAACCATTAATTACTAAATGAATAAATGACTGAGAGCATTATTCCAAATATTAATAATAATCTTACAAATGCTTATATTTATTGGAGAGGAGGAAAATTTAAACTTCACTCCCCACTATACTTTACATCTCTTAATGCATACCCATCCATTAACATCAAAGCCACAATTAAATTTTAAAACAAACTAAAAAATTTCTATGCCCATCATCATCCTACAACTTCATCCTTTCCCTCATATGTTCATTCTTAATCATCTTTATGAACATATAACTCAGACTAATTTCTCTCACTTAGTTTTCAGATTAACTTCCCATTTTTGCTAGCTCTCTTCTTCCCTATGACAATCTTTTCTCAGGGCTATTGAATAGAAAGGTATATAATTTTATATACTCTACTATGACTTATTGAGTGATAAATAAATACTATCCCAGTGATTATACCCATAGTTGACCTTGGAAGAATCTAACATAGGCAATATCCACTTTCTTTAATTTTCCAGTAATTAAGAAATTTTGAATATGAATTTTGAAATAAAGTACTATATACACTTTTATAATTAAAAGGAATTTTGATTAGCAAGTTCACCTGGGAAGGTGCTTGAATTCAGTGGGTGGATAAAGGATTTTATGTCCACCCACCACACTCTATATCACCCAATAACCCCACTGCCTACTATAATTCTATAATTCTAATATTGCTAGATTATTACACTGACATTCTGTAGTTACTATTTAATTCTGCAGTATTAAAATAACTTTCTCTTTTTAGCAATAAAATTTTATAAAACTATTTTAAATAAATTTTACCTGGTATAATGTAACAAATTAAATCATGTTTAAAATTTAAGTTCTATTGTGCTGATGTATGATTGGGATATCCAGAATTTATTGGAACACAAAACAGGGAGACATAGACAAAGAGTTTGTTTTAAAAGAAGTTGCAATTTTATTCATAAAGATAAACGAAAAAAAAATATTTTTTTTAAAACTTAAGGGTGGATTACTACAAAATCATGTCTATTAGGGAAGCCTTACAAACTAAACAGTTCCTATTATTAGACTTTCCAAACAGTTTCCTATTATTAGACTTTCCATATTTATTGTACATGCTATATGGAGTGTCAGATGTAAGCTATTGTGCCCCAGTGCCTGTCCCTGAATCAGTCAGTCTTTTCATGAACATTATTAGGAAAGTAAAAAACAGAGACTTTATCATTGCATCAAAATTCATATATAATGAAACGTGGAAGTTACTTAATATGCCAGATCCACCGAATCATTAGTGGCTAAGCAAAAGATGAATAATAGATTCATTTTGCATCAATGCTGATAGGTGAATAGAAAAGCTACATCAGCATACTATTATTTATCAGAAGATAATCAATATACAAATAGTTCCAGACTGTTGATGATGTGTAAAACATAATTTTTTTCTGTCTGTTATAAGTACGTAAACATTATTTTTCATAAATAAAAGCTTTTGAGATTAAAAAAAAAATATATTTACAATATTTACAATGTTCCTCATAGCTTTCCCTGTTCTTGAACCATATAACAAAAATTATAAAACAAACGAACAGCTGATTTTGTTAAATTATAAGATAATGAAAATATTATTTAATTATTAATGAACTGGGGACTATAATTGTTATGGATTAACTTGATATTTAAAATAAATTATACTATTTTCCTTAACAACTCCATAATATTTAAATATAATAAATTTGAACTTTATCACTATTTTTTACGATCTCCAATAAACCAATAATGAAGATAATTCTTTATATACCAATGAGCTAATAACTTATACATAAATTAGCTCAACTAAATATACCTTAACGATATGCTTTTAACTTTAAGATATTTACCGCAATACTTACCCTCACATATATTAAACTACTATTTCAGTGTTTAAGATTCGGTATTCAGGTTGATTATTTTTTCTTTTATACACTTAAATCATATATCAACGTCCCTATAGCATAATACTTTCATTTTCTTACCATTCCTGTAAAGTTGTCAGCTGGCTGTAAATTAGGATCTATGATACACATTTCTTATCACCACTATTCCACATATTTTATTTTTCAAATTTAATATTTAAATTTATCATAATTCTTGGCTCTTACATAAACATTTAAACAATGCAATGCCTCAGTACTACAGATTGCACATTAAAATCCCCCCCCCCTTCTAGAAACATCAAACATTCATTACATATACTTTACTGTACTTTAAATAATGTACACCAATAAGGAAACGAACTCAGCATCAACATGAGGGTTGGCAAAGACCCGAATAAAAGAAAAAATACCTTGTTATTAAGATTAAGATATGCTAGGATTCATCGCTAGCCATACAAGGATAAATGGGTATGCCCAACACACTCTGGCTATCAATAAAGAGATCATTGTATGGTGTATAAAATAACCAAGTGAGCAATTCATCCACTGCTTCTAAATACTTCATAAAATTTTATTAAATACTTTAGTGAGCAAGCTAAGCTACAACCTCACTGGCTAAGTGGTGATTCTCTGAGCAACCATGTAAACAAGGGTTTTATACCAATTTGCACATCTATATGAAAATTTATGCATATACTACTTCCACAAAATATTGCACTGACACATGAGCCAAAAATTTTCTAAGCATAAATTAGCTTACATTTAGCTTATCTTAACTTTAGTAATAATAATAAAATAAGAAATAAAAAATGTGCATTATTTGCAAAATTATCATCTCTTTTCACTTTGGGACATAGTTATTGCATTCTGGCATAACATGCATTCCATCTTAAATATAATATTTATTAGCATAAATATTTAATAATACCATCTTTAAAATTATACCTCATATAATAAACACTTTATTTATATCTCTCAACTTTTACAATTAAGGGTAAAGCATAAATTTAACAATTAAATAAGGCATATTTTTAAAATATTGAGGCTACTCAAACTAAGAAAAACTTTAAATATTGGTTAAATTTAAACTTAAGCATATAACTAACTCTTTTGCTAATACTCTTAGATAAATAGAAAAAAAAATAAATAGCGAATAAAAATTATACTTAAACAATCCTCCTTAAATTGTCCTCCACGTTTTTTTATTATATATATATATATATATATTGCTGCAGATCTCAATTTTTTGTTTTGTTTTGTGCACACACATATTTAACTACATGATCCATTGGAAAACTTTACTAACTTTTCCCGAATTAATCCTCGAGGTTTCACATTTTGTCGGAAGTTTTAGCACATAATCCATTTTTACAACATAAAATATTAACCCAAAGGTCTTTATTTATCAAATCACTTTTACAAATAGGTGATCCTTGCAATTTAAAATAGGAATTTGTGCTTTATTCATTTCTGTTTTTTTTCTTTTAATTAGATTATATTTAACATTGGAATATAACCAGCTTTTTCTAATTCTATTTCAAACATATACATTGGGTTATGGTAGCTTTGTTGAGAAAAGTCCACTGATCCACATATTTTCTCTATAAATCCTCATTATATTCCATTATTTTTGTCATAGGTTGGTAGCATATTGATTGAGATAATAGCTATATTTCCTTTTCTACATTAATCCTTCATTTTCATTGACAAATTGTTACTTTGATTCCACAACGATACGTTAGTATGGGATTTAACATATAACATTAGCATTAGAATTCAGTTCCATATCTATTTTTAATAATATTAGAATTATTTTCTTTCTGAATTTTTGATGGTATAAATAATCAGATTCATCCATTTTAATAAGGAAAAATTTGAAATAAAGATTCACAAAATTCAGTGTTTCCTCAATTTTCCTTAAGCAAAATTTTCTCTGCGGTCGAAGTTTCGTTTGCCAATTGCCAAAACTGCTTACAGTTGTATAGAAAGAAATCATGAAGTTAGTTAACTTCAGGAGAAATAAATATACACCCAATTAGAAAAAATTTATTCACTAATCATGTCTTACAATATTAATAATTTTCACTAAGTTTCTCATTCAGAAAAAGAACCAGAAAAAGAACAGAAAAACATAAATTTTTAATATAAAAAAAATAATTTAACCTGATAAGGTTTCTCTAAATAGTCTGATGAAGACAGCCCCCCCCCCGTTAAAAACAGATTGAGTTTTTATATTGTCTGCTCCCCCCCCCCCTCAATTACTGACCAATCTAATTATATCTAAAATTTTGACAGGTTGATTGCTATAGTTTTACAAATTATTTATTCACACTTTTATGGACATCACATGGTTTTGTTAAAAATTTTCTCACTCGTGGAAATCCTCCCAAAAGAATAAAAATGATTATTTTTAATAAAAAATAAATAATGCATAGCAACCTAACTTTAAACCCAGAATTTTGAATGGGGAATTGGCTGCTATGTATGAGACATTGAAATAAAATAATAATTCTCTAAAAGAGCTTTCCATTGAGATCATGCACTATTTCTATTGATTATTAATTGATTCTATAATTAAAAATTTCTAATATATTTTCCACATATGCACTTATACACACATATATAATTCTATCTGAACCGATTGTTTAATACTTCTATAGATTCTTGATCTTTTTCTTAGACAATTTGCTTTTAATAAATTATAGTTATAATTCACTTTTATAAAAATATATATTTTTTTTACTAGTCACTTTCACAAAATTAACTTTATAAATTCTACCCTCCCCTCTTTCTTTTTCAATCTCTAAACTATTAATAATTTGTAAAACATTTTTAGCAGATAAATTCTCAACTATGACTGTTTTTGATTTAATATAACCTTACTAAATTGACACCAAAATAAAATAATCTCTATTTATAAGGCTTTATGAATGAATTTTGTTTGGGTACTAAGTAATTTACATAAACCTATTCAAACTTTAATTTTGATTTGAACTTAGCATCCTATAAATAGCTTATATATTATCATAAAATACATTTTATAAGGAAAATTTTAATAAACATAAATAACTCAGCTTAAAATTAATGAAGCTTTGGTCAAAACCAAAGGCTACAATATATATATATATATATATCGTGTAGGGATCATGCAAATCATATATATATATATATATATATATATATATATGATTTGCATAGCACTAGATGGTTTGAGAATGTAAGTTAAACATCTCAAACTTAAAAATTTCAGATATGTTCAATATATTGTCAAAGTATTCTCTAAAAATGAAAGATAGATTTATTGGGCTATTATTACCTCTCTTATATATATTAAATATTTTCATGGATTATGATATAAACAATGAAATAAATAGGGATATTTTTATGTAAAAAGTAGAAGAATTATTAGCAATGGTGTTTCTAGATAATTAGCAATTACAATTGACAACTCTTAAGCTAAATTATTTGCAGTAGTTTTCCATAATAAACTTTTTGTCTTGAATCTTTTTAAAAACAAAAAAAAACTATTGTTGGTTACTAGAGCAAATTGTTTAACTTAAGGATTGTCAATAATAACTGATAGTTATCTGAAAACACCACTTCTAATATATTAACATATTTCTCTATTAATTTACATGAAAATATTACTACTCATTTCTTTGTTTACAGCTAATATATACACATGTAAATATTAAACATCATAATATATATATATGTAAGGGATTTGAATCCAGATTTTCAAACTCCCTTCAGCTATCCAATCTATCTCATAAAACTGATACACATAGCCACACACATACGAAAAAGATAAATAATCTCCAATATATGCATTTCATGATGAACCAGCACTCATCTGCTGGTCAAGATCATCATTTCCCACACATATGTAATCAGAGCTCAGTTTATATTGAGATAGCAAACCTTCAAACTTTAATAGACGTGTTTCAATCTATTCCATCTTTCAACTCTTCAATCATTCATATCATTGAAAATCTGATGATGAAATGCCCAAATCTCTTGATGATGCCACTTATTATTATCATGTCTATGTTGACTGGACCCTGCCCATTTAAATTCACAGAACAGGGATGGAAAGAATTCAGCTTGAATCTATAACATTTACATACATCTATACTTTATATCCCTGGAGTTTAGATATAAATATAGAAATTTGAACCCAGGCTTTTAATCTCTTATCTGCTACCCAATCTATTTCATACAACCATATTTAAATATTACAGATTCAGCCTGTATTATCCCTCATCTGTGTATTTAAATGGACATGATTCTATACATGAGGGGTCAGAGTGACCTAAAGTCAATATGACAATAATAGTGGCATCATCAAAGAATCTGGGCTCAAATTTTCAATGATATGAATGGATGAAGAGTTAAAAGAAGGAATAGACTGAAGCCTATCCATTAAAGTTTGAAGATTTGTTATCTTAATAAAACTGAGCACTAATTATATATGTGTGGGGTAAATGATAATTTGGACCAACTGATGACTGCTGGTTCAGCATGAAGTTCATTTATGTTTTTACATTCTGTGGTCATGTATATCAGCTGTATGAGACAGATTGGGAACAGATTGGAGATTGAAAGTCTGGATTCAAATCCCCTATTTTTAATCTAAAATTCAGGGATATAAATATATCTGTATTTTTATATTTAATTATATATATATTGCTTATACTAAGCTTAATGTAATTTAAAGTTCCCTATAGCTATCCAATCTTAACTTATATAACCAATACACATGATCACTTATATTTGAAAAAAAAAAGGATCTCTAATATACACAATTCATGCCAAAACAGCACTCATCAGTTGATGCAGATCACTATCTCTTCCACATATATACAATCAGTGCTCAGTTCATAATTAAAATAGCAAATCTTCAAACTTTAATGGACACCCTTCAATCTTCTCCATTCTCCAACTCTTCAGCCATCCATATCATTGAAAATCTGATGATGGAACACTCAAAGCCCTTGTTGATGCCAATATTATTGTCATACCCATGTTGACTTTAAGTCACTCTGAATCTCACTTATTACCTTAATATGCCAATTTTATTATACCTTGATGATACAATGCTTTAATCATTGAAGAAATGCTTGTAGTATCAAAGGCTTTTTCATAATATACAATTACAAAGCATAATGGCAACTCATATTCAGTAGTCTTTTCTATAACTTTGGGTTGTATTCTCATCCTTGGTGTTTGCCTTAAGATGGCGTTGATGCTAATCAAAAACATATACATATAATGATTCCGGGCCAGACCTAAATGATCAATTTGATCTAAAAAGATCTGATTTCTTAGATTTGTAATAAAATATTCTACTAACTAATACTATTATATGATGTTATTTTTTTTCATTTTTGTAAATGTTTATTAATCTTATCTTGTTTTTGAGTTTGTGTGTCTTTAAAGTTAAGGTGTTTTTCTAATTTTTTTTTGAGTTTACGCGTGTCTTTTTAAAGTTACGGTATTTTTTTTGCAAGAGTAAATCAATAATTTGATTCCAAAGCAAGACATAATAAGTCAATGTTTATTAATCTTAGATTGTTTTTGAGTTTGTGTGTGTCTTTAAAGTTACGGGCTTTTTCTCATTTTGTTTTTGGACTTTATGTGTGTCTTTTTTTTTAAACTTACGGTATTTTTGGTCAAGAGTAAATCAATCATTTTATTAAAAAAGCAAGACGTAATTCTAAATCTATCAAAAGTAACGTAATTTATATACTACAATTTAGAATTGATACCTGACTACTATTAATAAGGACCGTCATTAAAAGACTCGATTGAAAAATGATACCCGACTAATTTTCGTTTTCTTTTGGGGGGGGGGGGACAGTAATGAATCAGAAAGTGGGTTGTTTTTGTTAAGTCTGTCTATATAAAAAGGGTACCATTATTAAAATACTAAATTTAAAAATGATAGTCGACTAATTTGCATTTCTTTTGACAGTAATTAATCAGAAAGTGGTTTTTTTTTGGTAAATCTTGTGTATATATAAAAACAAACAAACCATAATTCAAAGACTCCATTGAAAAAAATCAAACCCTGTTGAATTTGCTCTTTTTTTTAAAGACAGTAATTAATCAGGAACTGGGTTGTTTTTGTTAGTGTGTAGATATAAAAACTAATCTTATTTTGAAATAATAAATGTAACAAAACAAAAAAAAATATAATACCCGACTAATTTTATTTTTCGGACAAGTAATTCCTAATAATTAGACAGTGGGTTGTTTTTGTTTGTGCGTATATATATATATATAGCAAAAGTAACTGGTCACGGACGAATTCTCGTGAAAATGGTACTTTTCACCTGATCCTTTATTTTTTTCCCTTTCACACCCTTAAAAGCAATTTTTGAGGGTTACCCCTTCGTAATGGAATCTTCAGGACATTATTACTAAACTTACAACAGTAAAGTAAGTTACAACACATTAAAAAAAATAGACGTCTTATCAAATTTTAAAAAACTACGACTGCTTCAAAGACACATACTCTCACCTGAAACTACAGAGAAAATAGATATTCTACTATTATGAGAAAATGATGAACAAAATCGACTACTATGGCAGTCGATCAAGGCATTTCTTTCTCTTTGCTTTTAGCTTAGAAAAAAAAGCCATAACTGGCAGCCATCGGGAACTCTTTCTGTGTTTTATCATAGAAAAAGTCTCTTTGTGTTGGCTTCTGTTGCCACCTTCTCCGTCCAACATAATGTGAGGACTTTTCTGCATTTATAACGTAGAAAAATTCCTCTTTGGTTGGGTGAAGGCCAGTGAAACGGTATATTTCTAGGAATTTACCTAGAAGTAGTGACATCTTAAGGTGAACACCAAGGATGAAAAAACGACCCTTTTCTTAATACTTGGATATGGTTCACTGTACTAAAACCATTCTTAAATTCAGGTTCTTTTTTTCTTTGGTTAAAATCAAAGTTCACTGTAGATGAGTTGTAATTATCTTGGTAAAAATATGGTATAGAACTGATAAAAGACTGATAGGTCTGTAATTTTTAATATTTTCTTTATCACATTTTAAAATATTAATGCTGCATTACTCCAATAATCTTCTAAATCTTAAGACCTTTGGTAAATAACTTTCCAAAAAATTATGTTTCTTCATCTGCTTCTTTTAACATGGCGATTATAACTCCATGATTACCTGGAGCTTTCCCCTTTTTCATAAATTTAATTGCATGCCTCATTTTTTCATTTTCATTTAAAATCCTGATCAAATCAGTAAACATAGTAATTGTTGTGAGGTACTTTTCCTTGTTATTTATTTCTATATAATTCTTGATAAAATTTTTCTATACTTTTTATGTCTCTCTTTAGTGATAGTACCTTTTTTTTCTTATGGCAGAAATGAGTTTCACATCAATCCCAAGATGTTTCTCACACCCTTGATACTTTCATTTTTTTCTATAACTTTTATTGTTAGTTTGCAATTATACTTTTTTATATTGTTATCAACTCCTTTTCACACCATTTCCAAAATTCTAGATATTCAATCCTTCTTAACCCTTTTCCCGCCTCTTACGAAGCTCCTCATAGACATCTGATGTCACTCTAACTCTGCCAGTTCTTATGCTAAAAAATTCGTTTGATAGGTTTTGAATAGGTTTTTAAAAGTTCTGTAAGATGGTGCCCTCTTCCGAATTATTTTACAAGTAAAAAATAAAAAAAAACGCATTTAAACCTAAACAAAGAAAGAACATCGGTTGTAATTGGTTGTTAGTGAGCTCTCAGCCGAAAAAGACACTCTGATTGGCTGGAAAGAACAAAGAAACTGCCTGATCAAAGAAAATAAAGAAAAATGCTGAGATTTTCATTTCGAATGCAATTTTAAGTATTAAAAAAATATAATTTCAGAAATTAAACTAGTTTTTTAAAAAATATACTAAAAAAAACAAAATTATTTTCGAAAAATATTGAAGATTTTAGTAAAAATATTAAAGATTTAATAAAAAGAAATATTTACTTTTCTATAATGTAAAAGTCGACCTTTTTGTTTATATTATAGCTTTTATGTTGCCGAAATTGAATATTTTAGAATAAATAAATAGCAATTTATTTTTGAAAGAACTTTCGTTCTCTTCATAACCTGAAAAATTAGTAATATACTTTTTATAAACGTATCTGAGTTGAATTTAATATTATAGGCAAATATGTTTTAACAATAGGCTTTGTCTTCAGTTTGTGAGTTGGCCAATTAAAAGATTTGATTTTTACCTCATACAACCAATAATATAATTAGCGGTTAAAAGGTTAATGCATCATTTTTAAATATTTTCATATTTTTTATTTTCTCCATAAATTGTCTTGTCTCAGTAGAAATTTTATTAGTCAACCAACTGCTGCTTTTTTGTACCAGCTACCTTTGTTGCAGTTTATATATATATATATACACACACACTATAAAACTTTAGTCTCTATATATATATTTGTTGCAGTTTATATATATATATATACACACACACTATAAAACTTTAGTCTCTATATAATACCAAGAGATCACATTTATAAGAGATACCTTTTTTGAATGCTGGGAGCATTTATAATTTACTATTTTTATTGATTATCTTTTTTTAATATCTGATGATAATTTTTCTAATATAGAAATATAACAGATATTTCCACATATTTAAATATTTAAACATATATATATATATATATATATGTGTGTGTGTGTGTGTGTATGTGTAACACAATATACAATAATTTACCATTAATAAAAATATTGTAATAAAATGTAATTACATTCCAAATAATGGTAAATAACAAAATAAATTCTAATATAAATTGTAATCAATAGAAATACTTTCAATTGTATTCACAATCATTCTCAACCAAACTGACTTAATTTTAAAATGAAGTAAAATAGCATCAACCAGAAAGCACATATTCCATAATTCACTAATCTTAATATTCAATGATTGTCTGTTTATTGTCCTATTTTTATAACGATTAATAAAAATTGCCTCTTTATTTTTTCTGTTTTGATTTATTTATTTCTTGATTTAAAACCTTAATTTTTTTCATATCAAAATTAAATTTACATTTACAATTTTTATCATTTTGAAATTAAATCAGTTTGATTGATAAGTTTATGAATATATTTGAAAATATTTTTATTGATTAAAGTTTATATTGGAATTTATTTTATTTACTCATATTTTAATAAAATATACATTCTTATACAATACATATCCATACATTAGTATATGTATCATGAAATAAATCATATCACACACTATATATATATATATATATATATATATATATATATATATATATATATATATATATATATATTTACAGTTATAAAATATTATGGAGATCTTTAGTGTATTCATATTTATACAGAAATTATAAATATAATCAAACAGCAAATTATGTAATTTTACATTTGTATATAGGTGACAAATGCTTACTTATTTTTATTCTCATAAGTAATTAATGATTGGTAAGTTTATGTATGAATAGAAAATTATATAATATTCATTTAAATATATATACAATGATTATTTTCATAATATTTTATATGAGCACATTTTTATACAGTTATGTATTGTGATTTAATATGTTTCATAATATGTGTGAGTGTATATTTATGAAAAATATGTACATATATAATTACCATAACTGTCAACAGCTAATTGATTATTATGTGTAAATGACATCACCATAATTCTAATACTTAAATAAATCAATAGAATGTTAGCAATATGTTGTCAACCAATATTAGAATTAAAATTATATTTACTGCCTAGTTGTAATGTCACCTTGAAAACCAATTGCTAATATTTTATTGGTTAAACTTCAGGTCTATTATCACTTGGGTTATACATACATAACTATGTATTGCAGATATATTTTTGCTATGTATAATATTAAATTCATATTAATTACGTATAATAATAAATAATATTACTTTCAAAATATCTACATGACTTTATAAGTTCAATGGCTAATATTATCATTACATTTATCATATATATATATATATATATATATATATATATATATATATATATATATATATATATATATATATATATATATACTGCAATATTTTAAATACAAATATATTTTATATACTGGAATCTAGATGTAATATAGGTTTATGAGATAGAGTGGGTGGCTGAAGAGATTTTGAAAATCTGTGTTCAAATCCCCTATATTACCCATATATATTGATATAATATAATTGTTTATTTAAATTATAATACTTTATAAAAACATTTTTACATATTTTATTGAGGAAATAAAATGTGTAGCATTCTATTATATATATTGCAATATGTTCAAATGTATGTGCACCGATGAGGACAACAAACTATTTTAGAAAATAGTCTTTTAATTTTACTAGTGTTATCAAATAAAATACTTAAGTATTATATATACATAAAATTGATAATGAATTTCTTTTCTTTACTAATAATATTGAGTATGATTTAAAATTATAATAATTTCAACAAATCACTTAATTTCTTAGTTTACACAGTATATGATGACATAAGAACAACTATTTACTTTAGTGTCATCTATAGTGAGCTTGAAAAAGTAGTGATTACCTGATGGTAGTATATTTAAATTGTCATCACCAGATCGAATTCTGGTCTTATCTTTATCAATGGGGTGAAAAGGCAAAAATGGCCTCGTTATGGGGATTCTATTATCTGTTAATACTAAAATTTAATGTAGATGGCATTAAAGTAGGAAGCTTTTGTTTTATCATTATGTAAAAATATTATAATTGAATATTGAACACTTATGTGTAATTATATATTGGACTATTTTCATTATCTAATTGGAAGTTGTTTTTCGAAAAATCTACCCTCTATTTATATATCCCACAGGTTAGTAGATCCACAATATTTCAAGTGGTCTTATTATCTCTCTTCTTCAAATGTTGCTCATCTGGCAAATGACAACTAAAATTGAAATAAAACTGGATATTTACATTAGTGAAAATTAAATTTAAACTGATGCTCTCAAAACCTTATAGCCTTTTTGGTTAATGTACCTCTTTAAATTCGATGTTTGCAAATTTAAATATCACCTGTTTATCCCAGTACTAACTGTTACTGTCAGATCATCAATACCTGAAGAAAAGAGGAGAATAATATCACTCAAAATATTGCATCAATATGAACCTACATGTATTATTAACAATTAAATATATTTAGAAAATTATAAATAATGTTTGAATTTTTCTAAAAACATTCAACAATTTTAGTTAATTGATAAAAATAGTTGAAGTGCCATTATCACCAACATTCAAACTTTATTTATATTTTTCTAAATATATTTAAAGTTTTTATTATAACTTATACATGAAAATATGCTCAATTGGAATATTAAAAGACTGAATTGAATTACTATTCTATTTCACAAGTAATAATGCACTTGAAATAAAAAATTTAATCAATAGAATTTATTTAAATATATAAAAATGTCTTTTATATAAATTACACATTCAATAATTAAGATTGTTTATATATAAATAAACGGTAGAAAGTAATGTAGTATTAGAGCTGCGACATGAAAAATTACAATCGTTTAATCATTAATTAATTAGGTTATTAAATCAAAAACATTTTAAAATCTACATTAAAAAAAAAAAACAATTTAACAAAAAAAAAAAACGAAATGCATTAATGTGAAAAATAGTTAAAATGTGTGTTTAAATTAAATTGAGTGTGTGTTTGCACGTGCATATTCTGCATAATCTATTTTAATACATTGTACAGGCTTACACCTGCATTTATATATATAATATATGCGGGATTCGAACTCAAACTTTCACACGACCTACAACTCTCAGTGCCATCTTATATTACTGACTTACCTGATCACACACATGTTGAAAAGATAAATAATCACCAATAAACGTATTTTGTGCTAAACCAGCACTTATCAGTTGGTTCAGATTACTATCGCCACACATATATACAATTAGTACTCATCTTTATATTAAGATAACCAATCTTCATACTTTAATGAGTGCTGGTTTAGCATGAAATATGTATATTGGTTATTATTTATCTTTTCAACATGTGTGTGATCAGGTGAGTCAGCAATATAAGATGGCACTGAGAGTTGTAGGTCGTGTGAAAGTCTGGGTTCGAATCCCGCATATATTACATATATAAATGCAGGTGTAAGCTTTACAATGTATTAAAATAGATTATGCAGAATAAGCATGACACAACAAACACTCAATTTGATTTAAACACGCATTTTAACTATTCTTCACATTAATGCTTTTCGTATTTCTTTTTTGTTAAATTGTTTTTTTTAACTGTAGATTTTAAAATATGCTTTTGATCTAATAACCTAATTAATTTAATGATTAAACAATTGTAATTCTTCATGTCACAGCTCAAATACCACAGTACCAAATAAATAAATACTAGAGACTTTAGTTTTAATATAAAACTAAGAGATTACATTTAAAAGCATACATATTTGAATGTAGAAAGCATTTATAGTTTGTTATTTTCATTAATTATTGACTACTGACATCTGACAGTAATTTTTGTAATATGAAATGTCAACAGATATTTCCACTTTTGAAATATATATATCAAATAGAGGGATTGGTAGATATTTCCACTTTTGAAATATATATATCAAATAGAGGGATTGGTACTTTTTCTGATAATGACCATTTGGTTATTTTGGACTAACTATTGTTTCAGAATATTATAAGATGATAACTTTGCCCTTAGATATTCATCCTCTACTCCATCTCAAACATCTTATACACATGATCACACACATGTGAGAAAAAAAGATGCCCAATCTATGTATTTTGTTCAGAAACAGCACTCATCAGTTGGGTATGCATACAATGTGTCCCAGTAACAAGATAATTGGGTTTCTCTTCAAGTTACCTGCAATACTATTTTTAAACAACATATGATATATATTGATATACTTTAACTACTTATCACAAATATTTTAAGGAACTAGTATATCTGGATTGTTTTACAACATCTTCAATGCTCCTTCCTCTCATCACAAAATCTTGCAAAACATTTGACAATCTTCTTATGGCTCACTGCCACACACAGTATGACATTATTTCAAATGTTTCAGTATGCATGATTATTAAAACAGGCAAAACTCACTATATGTATGCCACACATGGCAAGCTACAGTAATCAATGGATGCCAGAAGACTTGTGCATAAAATCCCCATCTAGTGCCTACTCATCCAATATCCCCAGACTAGTTTCTGCTTGTGGACTTCGTCATGGCAAGCTATCTGTAATCATTGATTACTCTGTATAGTGAGTTTTGCCTGTTTTAACAACAGTTATACACAAGCATAAGAGGTGATGGTCATGTGATGTTTATTGGCTTATGCACGATTACCCAATTTAAAACAAAAGTTAATGTTAGAATTTTATTCATCATAAATTAAGGTACAAAACACACTGCCATTTTTCATGCCACAACTCAGAAGTCCAGACACACTAGTCCCTTAAAATTTTTTATGGTGAATAGCAGATTTATGTTGTTATGTAACACATCTGTTAATTCAGAGTTGACACTGTAGAAAGTTTGGAGAGAACCAGTCTCCAGGCATCTTTTTACTGGAATACATTAAGTTTTGTAATACAGGTAGATATTCTATATACCCAACAACTGTCCCTCTTTAAGCTGAACATTTCAATAATAACAATACTATAATATTTCACTAGAAGTATAATGTATATACTGAACTTAAGGTGGAATTAGGGGGACTTTGAACACAGACTTTCGAAATCCCTTTGTTATATAAGATGGAGTAAATATCTGAAGGAAGCATGAAAGTCTGTGTTCAGATCCCCTCTAATAACAATACTGTAAATATACATTCTGTAAAAAAATGCTATTAACTGAAATTATGCTCAGTACAGTTTTAAAAGAACTGAGGAAGTCTCAAATGTTCATTTTGTATGTACTTGTCATTTTCGTAACATATGAATAAAAATGCATAGTAAATGAGAAAATAAATAATTTGCTCAGCAATAAGGACGGGCTGCCAGAATGAATTCGTTGTCTTCTGGACCAAGATTAGAAGCAAACAAATAACAGTATTTTTTTGTTTAAGACATGTTGTTCTAAGCTATTGATTTGAATTTACTTAAATGGACAATGATTTTATATACCTTTATATCAAAAAGAAAAAAAAAAATAGGGCTCTTATTTTCCAAAGTCTGTAAACATTATATTCCATACTATAGTTTTTTTTCCAAACAACTTTATTGGGACTATTCATGTTACATGAGCTAAGTAAATCAAAGGGTTCAGGTAATCCTGTCACTTTATGCTGGCATTGTAGCACTAGATGGCTGCATCATGGTGTAAGTGAGGGTGCTTTGAATTTCTCAAGGTGAGTGTTCATCTGCTTGGGAAGGAGACACTTGTCCAGGTGTCTCTGAAAAGCCATTCAGGAGCCAACAATTTATCTCTTTGTTTTATCTTGGTGAGTAGCTGGAGGAAGGTCTGGCAGGCATTGAGATTTATTTCCTTGTCTGAATATGAGCTTACCCCTGGTAAGCCAGATTGCAAATGTGAGGAAGATGGACAATCTGATGAGGGAGAAGGTGCCGTTTTTGATGACATGCTTAATGGATGATATGTTTTGGATGTTGGTTGTAATTAGCAACTAAAGACCGAGAGTTTCAGATCAAATATAAAATTTTCTATTATATGTAGCCACCTATAGTTTCAAATTACTTTCAAATGAAAGCAAATTTTACAAATTAGAAATTTCCCTACATTGAATGGGAAATTAGAAGGTTAAGATGAATAAACAATCGATTGTAAATTAAATATGTGTGTTATAACCAGGACACAAATATAAAAAATTCATGTCATTATAAACAAAAAGAAAGAAAGATCAATCTTGTATAGATTGAAAATATATTAAAGATTAATATTATTTATGCATCTTAATAAAAAATGTCAAATGCATTCAATTCATATTTATACATCAATAAGTTTTTATTCTGATGAGAAAATAAACAACTTTTCTTTAGTAATAAATATATATATTGGACTATTTTCATCATATAATATTAAATGTTAATTGTCTTAGAAAAAATTAAACTTAATTTTACATTCAACTGCTAATAAAAGCACGTTAATTAGTATATATCTCAATATTTTGAGTGGTATTACTCTCCTCTCTTCTTCAGGTCTGACCATTGATAGTACTAGAATGGGAATCAAATCTAGATCTTTAGATTCATGAATACTAAATTTAAGATGGCGCTCTAATCAACCAGATTATTTTGTCAAAGGCAACATTCAGTAGAAATTTCATATACTTATGTATGAGAATTCTCCTGATTTCTCTATTTTTTTCTAAATCGGAGAATGGTAAACCTTTTAGCACGATGAGGCTTTTTTAAGAAAAATCTCGCCCCTCCCCCCGTTTAAAGAGCTGTTAAGACATAAGGAAAGAGTGAAAAATATGTATAAAAAATACAAATTTTGAATGGCTGTGGATATATTTGAACATTTATTTTAGTAGTAGAACATAATAGAATCTGTATATATCTTTGCAAAAATAAAAATTCTCTTAAAAATAAATAAATGGAAAAAAAAAAACTTTTGAGAATTTGATTTATTCATAATTTCTAATATTTAAATGTTCGTCACATACAACAATCACAATTCTATAATAAGGCAGAATTCAAGAAACAACATTGTAATGTGAATTCTTTCTCCCCTAGAATCATCAACATATTTATTTACGAATAACAATTGAAAAAAAAAAGTGTTTATATTTATTATGATAAAAGGAACCATTAGATGAGGATCGAATAGTCATATTTGATTTGCGAGTCATAGCTTGAAACTCTCGTTTAGCTAATATAATTAATGCTCTTAGAAAAAGTGGAGAAATTAGCAGGATCTCATGATAAATATATGAAATTTCTATTGACTGTTGCCTATAGCAGAATAACTTTATTGGTTAGAGTATCACCTTGAATTTAATATTCAAGACTCTAAAGGCCCAAATTTGATTTCCATATTAATACTGTCAATGGTCAGGACAGCAACACTTAAAGGAGAGGAATATAATACTACTCAAAACATCATGTTATATATTAACTTGTGTATTATTACTAACAGTTGAATGTATTTAAAAAGATTAC
Source organism: Epiperipatus broadwayi (assembly GCA_028023455.1). Lineage (NCBI taxonomy): Eukaryota > Metazoa > Onychophora > Udeonychophora > Euonychophora > Peripatidae > Epiperipatus > Epiperipatus broadwayi. The sequence goes on along the minus strand of JAQFVV010000428.1, from coordinate 529,264 downwards.
ATAAAGGTTGAATTTGTCTAAAGATATTTAACATTTAATATTAGACAATGAAAATAGTTCACTATATAATTACTGCTAAAATTTTATCATCACAAACCTTCAAACAAACTTTTATACAGATATTTACTTTAAAATTGTAATGAGGAATTTTAATGTTAGAACTAAAGAATGCATGAAAGATAAAGTACAAAAGGTAAAACTTGATCATCACTATCATTTTCATTGCAAGATAAAGGTCTTAACAACTGTAGTCCCCTTTCCCTGATCTATAGCTTCTCTCCACATCATACTAGCAACTTTTCTTATTTTATTCTTCCAACTCACATGTAGTCTCTCATCATATCGAGAAAAAAAAGAGACTTATAGAATTTATGAAGGCAAAAGCTATTCATTATATATCTCTTTTTAAATTAAAAAAATATATCAATAAAGAAGTATCCAAGAAAAGACATAGTAGTGGATTTCAAAATACGCAAAGTATTTGTGTCCTCACAGAGTTTGTCTACAGAGAAGTGAGATGTTAAATGTTGGCACTTTTGAATAAATGTGTTTGGTAAGTGATAATTTATAAGAAGTATTATTTTTATATCTTCTCCTTTACTTTTTTTCCATTTCTTCATATATTCATTTATATTACTTTTTATCAATCTCAACATATACACTCTAATGAAATTTTTTATATAAATCCTTTAATTTTCTAACAGTTTTGACTGTCCTGCAGTCTTCATCAGAGCTACAACATTTAAGCATATAATCATCATATAACCATTCATCAGAGCTACAACATTTTAACATATAACCATCATATAACCATTATTTTTATATGCATATAGAATAATGGTTGTATGATGATTATAAGTTTAAATGTTGTTGCTCTGATGAAGACTGCAGAACAGTTGAAACTGTTAGAAAATTAAAGGAATTATATAAAAAGATTTATAAAAAGTAATATATATATATAATTTATAAGTATAATACTACAAACCACATAGAAAAATGCAGAGTTGTATATTATAATTATTATGAAAGGATCATGAGAGATATACCTGGATAACAGAACAACTGTGACAGACATCAATGTAATAATTATTAGATAATGCAAAAATAAGTTAGATGTAAGATTTTGATAGAAGAAAATCTTTTTTTCTTATACTGTGGATCAGAAAGCTCAGAAAGATTTAGCATACAACTTTTTTGGATAGCTTAACTATTAACAAAACATTATAAAAGAATCTGCAGATATTCCAACTAGAAAATAAAATCATTACTGATTTTAAGTCCTTCAATTCTCCACTGTAGCCATGGATTTGACAGTCATTACTATGTGGCTCATAATTTGTGTTTGATAACATTTATGAAGATCAGCTGCTGATAAATTTTATTTATGAAGCAATTGAATGCACTGACCATAGATTATCCTTAATAAATTGATGAGATCAATTGCATATATAAGAAATTCAAATTTATCTGGCTGTATTGTAAGATTTAGAAAAAAAATCATTTGGAACATCATAAAAGTTTCATTTTTTGTACCATAATTGTTTTGTTGAAGCTTAATATCTAAAAGAGGAATTATGAAACAATATTTTGAGTTATTGACAATCTCAATGTGTTTAATAGTATTTTTATAAATGTTCTGTAAAAAAATGTAATAGGAATTTTTCCAATGCATTAATCAAGAAATAGCCTCAGCCATGATGTAACCAGGAAGCTAGTAAATAACAGTAGTATTTATCTGATTTATGTTTAGGTAAAAAAATGACTGTGCTTACATCAACATTACTTCAGGTAATGAGAAGTGTCAGTCTTATCTATCATTCTTATAGCAGCTTAAGTGTTGAGCTAAAAGTAATATTAAAATATTGATAAGTTTTATTTCTCAATGCTGATATTATTATTTTTTTATTTTTAAATAAAAATTTTATTATAATTATAATATTTACATAAAATTTCAATATAGTTATTTTAATAATCCCCCTTTCTAATCTATTTTCCCTCTTTTCTTCTCTTCTCTTTCCTTATTATTCCCTCTATTTAACATTTTTTTATTCTTGGAAAAATATCTGTATATATTTTACTATATCCTATATCTTGGAAGAAAATTTGTATTCCATATTGTTAAAACCTATTCTTGGTTCATTTCTAAAATCCTTTATATTTTTTATTATCAATCTCCATATCACATCTATATTTCTATAAGGTTTTTGAGGCATGAACTAGAACCAATTATTGAGCAGGCAGAATATTTTGATATCTGATTTTTTAGATTTATAATTAGAGTTTTAAAGATTTCTTAAACTGGCAAATGCTTCACAGTTTTTAAAAAAGTATAGAAATGTCTTTTCTACTTTTATCTTTTTTTTTAAGTGTCATAGCATCGGCCGGGACGCGAACCCGCAACCCGGGCAACTGCTTGTCAGGCAGTCGTGCTGACCTCTCGACCACCAATGCAAGACTCGTACTTTTATCTTTATTTGCACAATCAACAACAAAGTTCATATTTATTCTTTTATTTATGTAAGCTTTAGTGTATATAATTTTGTGTATAAAATTGAAGTTAAACTTTAAGTACTGTACACTTATGATGGGTACATATTTTATATTTTTAAATGATGCAGTTATTTTAATGTTAATATTGAACTAATTATGTCTGACATTTTACATCATATAGATTTGGGAGATTTAATTTATCTTGAAAATTTTGGTATGCTATAAATTAGATCACAGAAGAAAAATATTGATTTTGGCATTTTATTTACTATATTTATGGAATGATTGGATAAAAAATTTTAGATTTTATAATAGAGATATAGATTTTATTTTAATGTATAATATATAGGGTATATGAGCACACACTTTCACACATCCCATCACTCTCCAGTCTATCTAATAACACTGATACACTCAAGCACATATATGCTGAAAAGATAAATAATCACCAATATATGTATTTCATGCTAAACCAGCAATCATCAGTTGGTCCAGATTATCATCTCCCACACATATATACCATAAGTGCTCAGATATATATTAAGATAGACAATCTTCATACTTTAATGGACAGGCTCCAATCTACTACACACTCCAACTCTTCAACCATCAATCCAATTGAAAATCTGATGATGGAATGCTCGAAGGCCACCCTGAGGCCGAGATTCTTGTCACATCCATGTTGACCTAAGGTCAATCTGAACCCCACATGTACAGGACATAATCCATTAAATACATATGCAAGGATGGGCAGACATCTCTACAATGTAATAACTGAAACACAGGCTTATTATATATACACCTGTGTCTATATATGTAATATATAGGGTATATGAGCACAGACTTTCACGTATGTATAGTTCACATTTATTTATTGGTAATCACATCGTGACTAATGATGATAACCACGAGGAGTTTCTCAAAATTTATTTTTTAGTGATTGAATGCTATGCAAACTGTTGATGTGTCATTTGTAATAATTTAATACCACCTTTATTATTGCATTAAACAGTTGAATTTTGATAATTTAATATAGACTTTACAGGTGAAGTGTTTTCAGTTTATTTGTCTACTATCATATTGTTTAATAATCTATTGATATCAGTTTTAGAGAGATAAAGTGAGATTTCTAGAAAATTATTTGGAGTTTGCATGAAAGTCTGATGTTATTTTTTTTATTTCAATTGCCAAGCTGCTGAACTATATTTGTGACCTAATCATCAACTGGAAGTCATTTATTGAATCCTTTATGATTTTCAGATTTGATACTTCTTGTAAAAATAATTATAATATCATTGATGGAGGTGATTATACATATTTTGACTCCCAGATGATGCTGGAATAGACTTCAAATATTAGAATCTTCTATATTATTAGTTAATAGATCTATGTAAACTGCAAACAGTAAAAGATTCTTATGATATATCACTTTTTAGGATAAATAGTTCAGATATAGGTTATGAAGTAATTTCTTATTATTTAGAGAGAAAGGGTATGTTCTAGATTCCAATGATTCCAGCAAGTACTTTCAGATTTGATACTTTTTGGAAAAATAATTATAATATCATTGATAGAGGTGATTACACCTATTTTGATTCCCAGATGAGGCAGGAATAGACCTTGAATATTAGAATCTTCGATGTTATTAATTAATAGATCTATGTAAACTGTAAACAGTAAAAAATTCTTACGATATACCTTTTTTAAGGATGACTAGTTCAGATATCCTACTGCATAATGCATATTATCATTTAAATTAAAAGAGTATGTTCTAGATTCCAATGATTCCAGAAGGTATTCCCAGTTCACTAAATCAACATCAATGTAAAGCCTATTTTAACACCATAATAATTGGTCAACTTTGCTCCCTTTGCATAAATAATTGCCTCTTGGCTTTAATATTATTAATGTTTAATCCATTATGAGCTTCTAAAGAGAATGCTTTGTCATTGCAGTCACATCTTTCTATCTTCATCAATTCATTTCATATCTATATATGAAAAACATTCACTTTCACTGATTGTATTTTAAGATAGGATATTCTTGGTCAGCTTCTCAGTCTTTATAAAATTTTGCTTTCCAAAATATTTTGTAAAAACCTATCATAGTTTAAAATGCATTCCAAAAATTTAATCTTTCTTATTTTTATCATATTCAGCAATTTTCTTTTTATTCCAAGTTTTAATAATACTTGATAATTAATCATCTTTTCCATACAACTCATTCTAGTTAATCTTCTCCAAAGTCATATTTCCATTCCTTCCAATCTTTTTCTTTCTTGTTTTCCCAAGGTCCATGTCTCATAACCATAAGTGAATATCCTCCAAATAAAGGTTTTAGGAAATTTCATTACATTTTTTTGTATTGATATTTTTATTTAGTAGTAAAGTTTTTTATTTTGAAAAACATGTTTTGCTAACATTCTTCTTTTTTCAATTTCAACAAGACAACTATTGTCATCACAAATTATATTCCCCAGATAACAAAATTCTTTACATTTTTCTAAGCATATATTATTTATCCACACATAAATCAGTCTACTTATCTTCTGTTTAACTATCACCACCACTCATCTTATTAACATTTATCATTAATTTTAAAAATTAATCAAGCATATTCAATATGTTAACCATTAATATAAATTGCTTTAGTTTTCTTTTTTATGATCCTTATTATGCAATCAATAAATATATTGAATAAGTAGGTGATAATGGACACCCTTGCCTCACACCTCTTTTTATATTAGCATTAGCTTTACAACTATATTTAACTATTTGTGTATTTTGAGGTTTATATAAATTGAAAATTAACCATCTCTCTTTCTAATTAAGGCCTACATTTTTCATTTTAATCAACAACTTCCAATCCACTTTGCCAAAGCCTTGTCCAAATTAATAAAAGTCATATAAGATTTTCTCTTCATTCCCAATCTTCTTTGCAAAATCTTTCTTGATGACATTATTGCTTCTCTAGTTCCTTTCCCAAATCTAAAATCATATTAAACATCATCAAAATTCTCACTTTTCTTTTATATTCTATTTTTAATTATTATGTATAAAATCTTCAAGGCACAAGATAATAGAACTATTTCTCTATAATTTGTACTTTTATTTGTATTATCTTTTTTTGGAAAGACCATACTTTTTGTAGCATAAAATCAGATACTATTATACCTTTTACATAACATTCTGTAGTAACATTATTACAATTTTTTAAAAATTCAATTGGAATACCATCTATACTAGATGCCTTATTATTTTTTATCTTAGTAATTGCTCAATCAAATTATTTTCTTGTTATTATAAGTTTTTCCCCCATTCTCATTAACCATATTTTCAACCTCTATGTAATCTTTCATATTTTATATTTATTATTTATCTTTTACACAAATCTTCAATATGCTCTTTCCAATGGACACACTTTTTGTTTTCAAAAAGTATCCTTCTTTCTTTCTTTCTTTTTTTTTCTTTATAATTTAATATTTTGATTGTTTCATATATCTGTTTCATTTTTCAACATTTATGTTGTTTCAATTTCTTATCATATTCATTTACTTTGCTTTCTCAACTGTACAATGTTATAAAATTTTTAACTATCTTACATTGATCATAGTCTTTATATCAAACTGCATTTTTTTTTTTAAAAAAAATCCAATATTTATTGAGTCATTCATTACTTAGTTACTAATGTCATTTTCTCCAATAGTTTAGTTGCAGGTGTCTATATGTTTTAATATTCTTCCATTGCATATTGTCAATATTATCATAGTTTTGCTATGTCATGATCTTGTAATTTACTTAAATACCATTTATTTTGAGAAAGTACATTTTCTTAAATTTATTAATATATTTTTCCAAAATAAGCACATAGATCACTGTCCACATCAACACTAGGATAACCATAACTAATAGATTGTACTTAATTTTTGTATTTTTGTTTAATTATATTATAGCCAATGAAACATCTTTTAAGATCTCCTGAAGCTTTCCATGAATAGTGTCTTCTTTTAAGCACATCATAAAATGTATTGAGTATTACAATGTTATATACAAAATTTAATCATTCTTTTATCTAATGAATTTATATCACTTAAACCAAATCTACCTACACATTTTGAATTCTTATGTAAAATCAGTTATCAAAATAATATTATCTTTACCATTGACAAGGTCTAATCATTTTTCTAATCTTTCTTAAATACTTTTAACTTCTTCATCATTATTAGTAGGAAACTATATTTGTACTAATATCACATCCTCTGGATCTGTTTTCATTTTAATCATTAAAATTCTATCACTTGCATGATAAGTTTTAAATGCATTATTCATCCATTTACCTTTTAATATAATGGCATCATCATTTCTTTTATACTTATTATCTCCACAATAAATTATTCTGAATTCTTCCGATTTAAAATGAACACTGCCGATTCATCTAGTTTACAAACATCTAATCTACTTCTACATTCTATTTATATTCTTTAATTAAGTCAAAAGAATTTTAAAAATAAAATTTAGATTTTTTTCAGTTATTGTTTATAACTTTTATATTTCCCACTTTTTACTGTTGCTTTCCTCCAGTTGAAAATCTTTTTGACTATCTTTAAAATAAAGAAAAAGATCTATTTATTAAGATAACTATATAAGCATCTTTAAAAACAAATGAATATTAAATACTTTTATTTTTCAAATAATAATCCAAATACTGTATATTTATGTTTTTTTTTTTTTTCATGTGTCAAAGCATCGGCCGGGAAGCGAACCCGCAAACCCGGGACAACTGTTTGTAAGGCTGCTGAAATGAACACTCGACCACCAACGCTTGCTATAAAACTATCTATGCATAAATTTGAATCGCATGAACGACTAGGATATAGAGAAATGTATTACAGTAGTGTAATTTTCACTACACCAATTGCAATACCATAATATTGTTTATTTAGTGGATAATCTCTAGTCTGATGACTGACTAATAAAAATTATTAATGGGATGTAGAGCGTTTTATCAATATTACTATTTTAAAATGAAGAGGAAAGGGATAGTTCTATGTTAAACATATATATAAACATGTACATTAATCTGTGTATGTGCACCTTTTTCAACAAATACTATAGCTTTACAGATAAATAAAGATCTTTATTAAAACCAAGTTACGTCAAAGTAGGTGACATTAGAGTACCAGGTATGAGCACCTGCAATCTTTTTTCATAAAGTAGAATTATAATCTCATAACAAAGTTAGCTTTTATCCTAAAATTCTATATATATATCATGTAATTTACAATGATGATTGGAGTTGCTTTTACAATGCTGTTGTATTTACTCTTGCAAGTTTTTTTTTTTTAAAAAATACAACTTATATATACTTTTCTGTACTTTTACTATATGACTTTCGTACTTAATTATAGATATATAACTCCAAAGATTACGCGACTTTTGCCCATTCAGTGATGGACTGGGAGCAATACATTCTATTGATGATCAAACTGAATTATTTTTATAACTTTTCTGAACGATCCAGAAAACGTAACTTTTTAGTCCACCCTTCTATTCATGCAACAATCGCAAAACATCATTATTGTAGACATACTTTTTTAATACTACCTTCTTACATTATTGGCACACTACGTATAGAGAGTTTTGCCTATTTTAATTGTTTACACCAGTAAAAATGCCTTCGAGTAAATATCTTAAGTATACAGTATAATAAATTCCATCAAATTATAAAAGTGTCAATAAAGAATGATATCATTTAAATTGCGAGTTAATACAATAATAGAATTCTGTACAGTTATGAATATATATTATTTGTTTGTACATTATTATAACATTTAATGGTAATTTATTTCTTAAAGAAACAATCTTGCAAAAAAAAAGTAAACATTCACCTATTTTTTGCATTCAAATATTGTAATCAAAATCCGTATATATTTTTAATTCGTATGTTTTGTACGAATATTTTTAGTTTATTATTTCAAGTAAAACTCCCAGATTTACAATTGCTGCAGTATGGTGGGATAACGTATATTGGTAAGTTGAATTTTATCATTTACAGTGAATTGATACTATTCGGAAATGGACTTGCTTGAGAAGAATGACTGTGGCGATGCTGTAAACGAAATGACGCAGTTTGCGCCTCGTTTTGAAATATGGTAAATAAATTTACGCTTTCTCTCTTTCTGCCCTATTGACTTTTCCCGAAAATTAAACAGGGTATCTTTTTGTCAAATATTTAAAAATATTTCTTCGTATAAAAAAATAAGAATAATTAAAATTTCTATTTTATAATTACTTGCACTTCATTATTTTAAACAAACGCACATATAAAACATAAATAATAACACAAACACACACAAAAAATTAAAAAAAAAAAAAATCCCGAACGGTGGCGTAGGATTGTAAATTGTGGTCACATGTTCATTTATGAAGATATGAAGCTGAGGGAGAAAAAAACTCCATAAAGTATATATATCTTTCTTGTGGGATTTTATTAATAATATTTCCATGAAGCGAAATATATTTTTGCTAAAAAAAAAAAAAGACAATTTATTTTGTTTTCAAATATCAATATTTTTGTAGAGCACATATACCAACATATACGTATATACGTAGTATATAGTAAATAATTTTATTATATATCTATAGAGAAACAATTTTATTTTACTACGGATTTTGAATGAATTACGAGTTACGACCGCACATTCATATTTACTAGGAGTGTAAAATGAAAGAATAGGTACATTTTATATTTATAAAATTCTCTGTTATAATCTAACTCGATATCTTTTCAGCTCTCTTAATTGTTATTTGGAAAATGTCATGTAGAGAATCTACAAAAATATTATAGCGTGTTTGTGTTATTGTATTTTTTTTCACCAAAGCACGCCGTTTTTGTTGTTAAACACTTTTTTCGCGGGAACAGTGGGATGTAGATATTGACCTTTCTCAATTCGCTAAATATTTTAATGGTATCACTCCCTAAGATGAGTGAACATTTTACTATATTTAAAGTATATTTCTAGATCAATATTTAGATTTTTAAATTTTTATTAGATTATTATAAAACGTAGTAAGTTATTATACAATTTCAAATAAATCAAGGTCAAAATCGAAGGTTTGCACTTTAGAAAATAATTTGATGAGAGGGAGGAAGCGAAATAGAAAGCACCAACTGCGCAAGTCTATATAAGATTAGAGGTAGTGGTACGGTTCATTGCTTGTATTCATACTCGGATCCTTACATGGTGTAATCTGACAAAGTTTTCTAGCGAGCTTGTTCTCATGTGTGTGGATATATGGCGTCCAAATTCCCTTTCCTCGGCTACTTGTTCGCGGTAATAGTGCTTAGCGCTTGCTTACAAGGTAAGAAAGACATATTTTTAATCTCTTCCGCCAGGTTTGCTGTGTATATTGTTGTATATTGCTGAAATACTGTAGTACTGCGTAAGGGTATGCCCAACATGGCCGATATTTTAGGCTATTTTATGGCTAATAATTGTAGTATTTGCATTATGTTAATAAATAGATTTACTCTAACCTATTGCCAATATATATTAAGCTAACAATATATCTCCTGTATAAATGCATCGCTTACATAATAGTGTTTCGTCAAGACCCCCCCCCCCCGCCGATTCAAGATAGCTTTAGTCACATGGCTACTCTTTTTTTTTTTATTATTCGGTGCGTACAAACGTAGGAGTTCTCTACGAGATCCAACGGATTTTTTTTTTTTTTAAGGCTCAAAAAAAAAATTCACCATTGCTCTATAGAAGAATTGTTAAATTGAGTATCAGTAATATAAGTTATTATTTTTAAGAACGTTATTACACCATGAATATGCATGTATAAAATATTTCTTCGATGTTTGTTATTATTTTCATAAAACTTAGTAGTTTTGCTGAATGAATTTTTTTGTCAACCCTCTAATATCGTTTATTTATTTGCATAGTTTTAAGAATTCTGTTTTCATTTAAAATATTTACTGTTTGACTGATATTCTTGCTTGATTGATTATTTCCTTGGAAGCTGAAAGTTATGGTTGTAAATCTTATTGTTTACGAATTTACTAATGACTGATGTAAAAAGTCAACTCTGTGTGTTGTGTAAAAAAAGGCCAATGCCGTAATAATAATACCTATAGCTTAAACCATATTTATAATATCTGATACAATTGCATTTTTACAACACACATAATTTATCCAAAATTTAAATTAAATGCCACGCATATTTATTTTTTAAAATTATATCGCGCTTTTATATGTTTATTTATCACCCATCCCACTAGAAGTACACTAGTAAAGAAAATATGTAGTATATATTATGAGTGTTTAGATATGTTTAAATGTCTTGGCTACTGAATTTTTCTATCTCAGAGGAATAACCAATATTTATATTTAATAGATCATATATTTAATAAATCATACCTAAAATTGCTGATTTGGACTCGTGCTGAAATCAATTTATTATACTTTAACCAATGTCATATTATTTCATTTAGAGTCTTGTCTGTACTATAGCTTATTATGCGTAATAAACACATGATAATCATTATATTTAATATTTATAAATGGTTTAGATTCAATGGAATCATAGTTGTGCTAGCTTTATGTTATTGGGCATCCCTCCATTTTGTTTTGCTTGTAAAAAATACTAGCGACCGATTGGATGGCAAATTTTGGCTGCGTACGCCTCTGCTTTCCTATGCTATATACGTAAGCGCCATTCTTTCTCCGTACTTGAAATCCCTCGATCGATTTAAAATTAGGGTACAGATATAAATAAAATAACCCAAACCGATTGAGCAAAACTTTATTTATGACTGAAGGCATTCAGTATTAATTATGGCAAATGCTATATTGCAATAAATAGTACTATGAAATAAATACTTGTTAGATAAATTGACGATGGTAGTATTTATTAAGAATAATTATAAGAATGTTATAATAATACAGTAGTTTATAAAACTAATGCTGTTTTTATGAAATATAAATTCAGCTAAAAAGCAACGCTCGTTAAAAGTTAGTATGGACGCGCTGCTCATTTGACTTAGTGAAGTTAATTTTGTTTTATCCCAAGAAGATAATTGAAAATGCCTGTTTTGATAGTTATTAAGTATAAATTATTTGATAAAAATATTCACACTGCCTAAATATTTTAATTGCGTTTTGATTTTATGTTAGTGTATCAACACAACTGAATTCGAAGCATTATATAACATAACTGAATTCGAAGCATTATATATATATTTTAGATAAGGTAGAATATTGCTCACATATATGTTAATACGCGTATTTACATACACACGTTTTAAATCAGTCGCAGAGATTAGTATAAACAAAATCAATTATTTATTTATTTTTAAATGAAATTAACTAATCTATTGAGACTGAGATATCAGTAACAAAGATTTGATTAAAGAATTAACCCCCCCCCCTTTTTTTTTTTTTAAAAAAAAAGTATTATGTATAACACACATGCAGTGGATTAAGTAATACATAATAGCTTGTTTGTTGTAATAATAATGTTTTTGAGAGTAAATCGTTTAAACTATTTAAACCAAATAGATCTGTTAAATAAATAAGTAAATGGGGTATTATTCGGAGTATTGCCTAATGTACTAAATAAGTAAATAATTTGGAAAATTAGTCAGAAGTGGAAAAAAAGTAAAATAAAAAGTTTTAAAATGGTAAAAGAGAAATATATATATATGAAATAGAAAAGAGTAAAAAAATAATAGCTGAATCAAGCATTGGTGGTCCAGAGGTCAATGACAACTGCTTTACAAGCAGTTGTCCCCTGTTAGCGTGTTCGCTTCCCGGCTAATGCTATATGACACATGAGAAATATGTTACAAATCATGATTTTTTTTAAAAAAATAAAATTTTAATATTGTAGAGTATTTAATTTTATTTAATATGCTATTAAATATTGTATTTACAAAATTTAAGCCTATTATGTTTTAGCTAAATTGGATATTATGTTTTTTTCAAAAAAATTTCACTTGAAATAAATATATGTTTATAAAAGAAATAATAATACAGTATTTTTTTTATATAAATTTTGGGACAAGTATTTGTGAATGCAACTCAATTTTTTAAATAGCTCATGTTGAAGAAGAAAAAAAAGTATATAAAAAAAAAATTTAATATAAGACAGAATTATTTGAGAGTAAAAAAAAAATTAATAATATATAAAAATAAAGGGTGCCAATTTAGTTTGTGCTCACGGCCATTTAGAAATCTAAAGACCAGCCAAAACACCACTGACACATCCAACCGATAAATGACATAAATACTGAATAAAAGTACTTTAAATTCATATTTTAGAAACTATAAGTTTTAGTAAAAATAATATGCTTTATTTCATATGGACATATAGTATAATCTTTTAGCATTTGAAAATTATAAGCTTGGTTTGATCAGACTTCTCCAACTTTTGGATGATACTTCCTATCGACCAAACCATCCTTCACCCTCCCTGCAAATTCCGGCATAAAATGCCGTCATTTGCACCATCATATTTCAAATATTTTATGAAGGGCAATTTTTTTTTTAAAAAAATCCCTAATAAAATAAAGCATATTATTTTTACTAGCTTATAATTTCTAAAATATGAATTTAAAGTACTTTTATTCAATATTTATGTCATTTATCAGTTGGATGGGTCAACTGTGGTTTTTAGATTTCAAAATGGCTGTGAGCGCAAACTAAATCAGGACCAAATTAAAGAATTTATGTGGAAAAATTCAATCTCTGACTGTTTAATAAATAATGCATTGATGGTATAATGATTGGAAGTAATCAAAAATGAATTTAGAAAGTTATTAATAGTAAAAATTAATTATAAACATGAAGAGTTAAGTCATTTTATTAAATAGCAATAGTAGAAGAGATTAGAACATCTAAATAAATAACTTAAATAAGTGACAAAATAGAAATTGTGAAAGATATTTGAAAGAATGCTTGGCTGGATGAAGTAGTTTTTTTTAATGAATATTGTCATTTTAGAAATAAATGAAGAAATGTTTTTTTTTTTTTACTCAGTGTATAAAAAATATTATTAAAAAAAATTAATATTGCAAGCTTATAAATTAAATATATGAAAAATTATATTAAAGAGCCAAATGTATATCAGTGTATAAATGCTCATGAAATGAAATATTAGTTATTATATAATATAACTTATTTAGACAAGATATCACTTAACCATAAAAAGATCATATGTAATAAATGTGTTTTATAACTCTTTTGTTTTTAAATAAAGCAAATAAAATCTGGTTTATATAAAATAAGTAGCTATTTCTGATATGCAGTTAGCAATCTTTAAAAACTTTGCATAGCTAATGAAGGGTTTCCCCCTGAAATCTGGACAATAATAATTTATAATTCAGAATTTGTTTTTATATAGAATCTATGATTTTATAGTAATCTCAATATTCAATATTTTGACTTTATATAATATTTGCATATGTGATTCTGATCAACTTCTTTCTCTTTTGATTATGAAGTCGGTTTCTTTGCTTATAATATACATATATTGTGAAAAAATATATATTTTAATAATGACTGACATCGAAATGCTTTTGAATCTCAGCCTGTTATACTATCACTAGGTGGAAATGTTGATAATATGGCAAGTATTTTGTTGTAAAAAAAAAAAAAATTTATTATTTAGAGATAAGTTAATGAAAAAATGGTAAACTAGGAATATAATATATTAAAATGTAAGATGAGGCAAAATATATTTGGGAATTCATTAACTATGGTAGAAGTAAACGATTATCAAATAGAAACAAATATAAGTATATTAAGAGTTAATATTTACATGGATAAAAATTAAAAATATCACCAGGTACTAAAAATAGTGTGTTATTAAGATAATAAGAACTAATATTATAAAGAAAAAATTCCAAGAAGAAATAAGTGATTTAAAGAGAACTTCTAAATGCTTTAAACTTTTTTAATAATAATAATAGTTGAATGGTTAGTTAATGTTCCAGAAATGATAGAAAGAGATTCAATTCACCAGCATTTATGTCTTGAATCTACCATTTATATAAATTTCATTTAATATACTTTTCTTTAATTTCATTTAATAGACTTTTTTTAAAATTTCATTTAATACACTTTTCTTTTTTTTTGTCTTTTTACAACTGCAATGAATTTCATTTATTCTTTGGTAATATTTTCCTACAATGAATAAATAAAATTTACTGCATTGTAAAGAGTGAATAAAAAAAAATACTAAATGACATTATATGAATATATATAATCAAAGCATAAAGGATCAAAAAGTGAAGAAAAATTATAATTTGCTATTTTTTCTTTACACCAAATTTCACAGGATAGATATCATGGGGTTAATGAGTATAGAATATTTTTTATTTTATTAAATAAAAAATTTTATGAGTTGTTTAAACTTTGAGAAAAATAAAGTTTACTTATTTTCTGAATTTTTTTAAAATAATAATAACTTTTAAAGTGGAGATAAATGAGAAGCCTTAAGGCTTTTAAAGATGAATGTGTGTGTGTGTTTTAAAAATAAACATAACACGAAACTAAGTATAGAATAAGAAAGAATATTAATGAAGAAAGTAATACATTTAAATATGTGAAGAATTATAAAATTGTGTAAAGGAAAGATAATAATGGAAATTTTTAAATTGGATTTTTAAATATGGAGAGGAAAAGAAAAAAGGAAAATGAAAAGAAATTGATCATAGGAGAAGATAAATAAACAATCCAATGGCTTTATTGCTTGGGAATTCATAACAAGTTTGAGCACCTGAAGTATCTGATCTGGATGCAATTCAAGGATCTTAAACTCCAAAGACTGCCATTCCATCACAATACTAAACCATTCAGTTTTTTTTCATATCATCTGTTTAACCTCTTCTGTAGAAAATATTCCAAAAATAGTTCATTTTTTAGATGCATATTTACAATAGCTATATATGCTTTAGATTTGACTATATAATTAGAAAGTAGGTTGAAGATAAGACAGCCGCTCTTACCTTTATAAAGTCGTAATCTTGCATTAAGATTTGTAGAGGTTGCTCTCATGGTAAAATTAAGTGCTCAAAAAACACATAGTATTAAGGTTAAACCCTTATATGTACTTAATAGCTATTAAGATGAATTAAAATTAGTAGCTATTCTAGAAACATCTCTAAAGAATAAAGAAGAACCACTTTTAAAATAAGAGAAATAATATTAATAAGAGACAGAATTAGCTTATTAGAAAGTAATATATAATTATATTTTGCTTTACAAGTATTAAATTTACCTCACCCACAACTTTGTCATTATACACTCTAGATAAATACAGTAGTGATTACCATTAATCATTTATTAAAATACAAATTATCTCTAGCCCAGATATAAACTTTAAACTTTATATATAAGTTGCCAGGAACATATGTGGATGAAGTTTCCTAATTGGATTATGGGAAAGAGAAGACATTATGTAGAATGAAGATATTAGTAGATTGTGATAAAGAATATTAATAATTTTGCAGATATGAATTTAATAATAAGAGATTTTAATGGGCACATAAAAGAAATTGATGTTAAGAAAATGAAAATTGGGAAGTTTCAAGTTTTTTGGGAAAAATATTGATTGAGAAGTGGCCAGCTTATTAAAACATTATGATGATTTTATAGTTTTGAAATAATTAGAAATATTTTGTTAATTATACATTAATAGATTAAAAAATAAATTATGGAATTAAAGTTTTAAATGAGGAAGAAGTAGCAAGTTAAAATGTTTTGAACTTTTTATTAATGGAAGTTAATAAATAGATATAAGGTAAAATAAGTCTTAATACAATTATAAATGACAGATAGAATATAAAAAATAAAACTATATTAGAAAAATATTGTAAAATGTTAGATAAATAATAATCAATAAAGCAAGTCATATATAGCATGATATTACTTTTATGAGCTTGTATTTACAAATATGTAACAATAGGGAGTGTACCAATAGCTCAAACAAGCTCTTAATTGATAAGTGCGGTAAGAGAAAATATTAAAAATCTTTATCTGGAACATTCCCATCCCCAGACAAACTGGTTTTGAGCCTTTGGCTCACCTCAGTGAGAAGCTAGAATATTATTTGAGCTATTGGAACACTCCCTATATTAGATAAATAATGATTAGCAGTTTATTGTCTTATGAAAATTGGTATAATAAAATTAGAAAAATAATTGATAAATATTTTTTGGAAAGAAGAAAAGTGAATAGGAATTTATCAAAATATAATTTGGTTAGTTTGAAGGAAATCTAAAACTAGGCTAAAGATGGTACAAAAAGGTAATTAAGAAAAAAGATGTAGATATCATACATGAAAAGTAGAAAATGTATTTGCAAAAAAGCATAGAAAAATTAAAGCTCAATACAAAAAAAATTAAATAAAATCTAATAGAATATAAATAATATTAGGAAAGTTAGTAAGGAATTTGTAAATACATTAAATATATAAGCAAATCTGCTGAAAATACAAGAAGGATAAGAAATGTATAAATAGAAGAGAGAGGAAACATGTAAATGTTAAAAAAAGAAAGCATTTTAAAAGGGAAAACATATTGTTAATGAAAAGGTAAATAATGAATTAATTATAATTATGAAAAAAATGTTAATACAAGATTTAAAAAAAATAGGAACAATTCTGAAGATTTAGCTGATAAGTGAGATGATTTAAAAGTAATTGTGTTATTAAATTACTTTAATTTGAATGCTAGTGAAAGAAATATTTCAGAAAGCTGGTAGATTACAAGGATAAGATTGACTTTTAAAAGAAAAAGTTAAGATTTGAGTAATTATAGAGTGATGTTAATAATGCCAATTGCATACAAACTTTTTTCATATTATTGCAAACAAACTTAAGATATGGATGAACAAGTACAAAATTTTAAGAAAAATATAGGAAGGATTTAAAGATAAAAGAATTGATATTTTTTGACTGATTCAAATTGTAGAGATTAGTTATAGATGTATTTGAAAATCATTTTTAGCTGGTTTACATATTGAAAAAGTATATGATAATGATTATAGAGAGTATTTAGGGTTTAAGCTAGAAAAAAAAGGTCCTGGAAAAATGTTTATTGGAAGATTAGTGCTATGAATATGATGAGCCTGATTAAAAGCAATGCTAAGCTGGTAATCTGTAAAGGAGTTATAATTTTATAATCTTTTCTGCACAGTGAACGTTCCCTATGTATTGAATTACAAATGAATAAGAAAAGAAATAAAAGATAGATTGAGTTATAATACATTAGTTAGGGATTATGAATTAGAGTAACAAGGGAGGATTTTCTTTCCTCATTATAATGTTTCATGATTATAAAAATAATTAGAAACTAATCTATTAAGATTAGATATGGAATATCTAAGTCTGAATATAAAGAGAAATATGAGTTATCCATATTATTTTTCCAGATGATAATATAGGTGTTTTTTGTTGTTGTTAATGATAAAGAAGACATGAATATAAACTATGAGCATTGCCAATTGCTCAACAAACTTTGTGATAAGCCAGAGAAAGCATTTAAAATATCTGCTTTATCACAAAGTTTGTTGAGCAATTAGCAATGCTCATTGTTTATATCTTGCAAGCTTAAGAGAATGGTGTCATGTGATCTATGTCTATTTTTTTTATAAGACCTGAATATACTTTTGTAAAGATATGTGTTGAAAAGAAAGAGAAGACAACTGGATATTAAGCTTAATAAAAAAAAAAATTACAGATATTGACAGTTAATAAATTAGAAAATGAGAAAAAATGAGTAGGAATTAAAATGCTGCATAGAAAAAAGCAGCAACATTTGGGTATTAGATGTAATGGTAAAATTAAATGTACATTAGAACAGAAAATACATGTTTTGATACTAAAGATAATAGAAAAAAGAATGGATTAAAAAATTGCCATGATTTACATATAGTAAATTTGATGTAAGTAGAACTTTACAGAAAAATAAGAGCTATATTAGATCTTTACAAAAATATTTTAGTATACCATGAACATAAATGAATTATTGAAGCCTCAAATGAGATTCAGAGAAAAGTGGGAAATTAATGCATTTAGGAGCAATATGTGGATGATAAAGTGAAATGGAGGAATCATCATTTCATATGAGAAATGTCGAGAGCAAATTTAAAAAAAATATTTAGAAAATTGCAATTTACGAATGGGAACTCAAAATAATTTTTAATTGGATTAATTAAAAAGTATATTCAAAAAATTGATTGGGGCATGTAAACTATGTAAAAGAATTAGTTGGGGAGTATATTTTAATATAACTAGGATAAGCATTCCAGTAAAATATATAACATAGCATGAATTGATAATTTTAATAGAAGAATAAAAACTGTGTACTAAATAAAAGAAGAAAAATATTATGCAACTTAAAAATTTGTGTTCAAGAATGGTAATATGGTATTAGAACAAGTTTTATGTTGAGGCTGAATATACTTATGATAACATTATGGGCAGTGATTTATTTCACAATTAGCCACAAAGTATAAACTATTTGCTTATTAAAGACTATAATGGAAAACATTAATACAATAACACTTATGAAAAGTTTTACATCTGTATGGATATAAATCAAAAGAGGTTATCTGTTTGTTATTAGAATGTAGCAGTTTAGTAAAAATAGAAAATTGATAAAATTGTGAAATACATAGATGAGGGCAAATATTCTGATTTAAAAAATTTGACAAATTTCTTTTTAAGGTGAATAAAAAATAACAAGGAAATTAGGATTAAAATAGTGGAGAAAGCAAAGAGGATCTTATAAATGGGATAGAAAGAATGGAAACAAATAAGAGTTTTGTGAATACAATGTATTTAGATTGAGTAGATAACATCTGGTATGAATTTTGGTCAAAGAATAGTTACAAAGCATTACATTGCTCCTTATAATATCATATAGAAATACTCTAAAAAAGAGTGAATTTATTGGAGGAAAAAAGAATATATTTTAAAGTAAAAGCAATTTGTACAAATTTTAAATTTATAATAAAAAAAGTACTTTAATTATTATAAAAAGAAAAACAGATATTAAGTTTTAAATTGAAAATATTAGATATGCAAAAAAATTTCTCACCATCCTAAGCTTAGACTTTTCAATTATTTACAAAATACAACTATAACCATTCCTGCCCTCTCTTTGCATTCATTTTAATATGTTGTCATTATGTTTTAACTATGTGGGATAATTTTTTTTTAAAATTAGTCAAATTTTAAAAGAATGATGGTGGTTGATCAGAAAAGAGAAACAAATTGACAAGTATTTTATAAAAGGAACTATTCGGGGTTCGAACTCAGAGTTTCACATGACCCACCACTCTCATCCCATCATCAGATTTTCAATGAAATGGAAGGCTGAAGAGTTGTGAGTTGGAATAGTTTGAAGCCTGTCCATTAAAGTATGAAGATTGGCTATCTTAATATAAAGCTGAGCACTGATTATATATGTGTGAGAGGATAGTAATCTAGACCAACTGATGATTGCTGATTTAGCATGAAATAAGTATATTGGTGATTATTTATCTTTTCAACATGCATATGATCAGGTGGGTCAGCAATATGAGATGGCACTGAGAGTGGTGGGTCGTGTGAAAGTCTGAGTTCGAACCCCACATATATTACATATATAAATGCAGGTTTAAGCCTGTACAATGTATTAAAATGAACTATTATAATGGAGAGAGATAAAAAGAATTTGGAATTTTATTTTGTAAATTAAATGAAATATTTTGTGTTTATCTGATTTTAGGCAAATATTTATTCCAATAATCTTTAAAAGTATGCACAAAACAGTATATAGAATCTACAAATAAAATAAATTGTATACTTTTATGTTAAACTTATTAGCTCAAAGTAATGCATACATATTATGTATGTGTGAGTCTTGACATGAAATATTATCATTTCTAAAGATGAAATTAATATTAAGTGGTTTTTTTCTTCTCATGCTGTATAAGTTACATTTTTTCTCAATATACTTGTCTTGTTTATAAATTTGTGTAAGTGAAAGTTATTTCAATCTAGTTAATGTTGAGTCCAAACTCAATTCAATGTTAGAACGGGTGAAACTCTCTATACCTATTGCCACTGGTGATCACGTGATGTCAATTCAATGTTCAAGTATTATAAGATCTCCATTAACTAAGTAAATATGATGTAAACAATGCAAGAAAGTCTATATAATTTAAAATAATCAATAGTATTCTTTGAAATTTTGGATGTGTTAATAAAATATATTTATAGAATACATACTCTGTGGGGTTTGACACAGTTGATAGAGGGTCAGACTTGGAATCGGGATGTCCCTGGATAAATTCTGGTACTCACAGTTCTTGAACTTCTTATAAAGTCCTGAGCAATAGAGACATTAGCATTTTTTTTACCCTGTACAGTTTGATGTACTTGGTAGAGTGCCTGACTTGAGATAGAGAGGTCTCAGGATATTCTGGCAGTCAAACATCTTATGAAATCCCAACCAATGAAGCCATTAGCATTCTTTCATCCTGCACAGTTTGGTATAGCCGGTAGAACACCTGATTTTGGATAAAGAGATTTCAGGATCTATTCTGGCACTTGAACATCTTACAAAGTCCTGACCAATAAAGCCATTAGTATTTTTTTACCCTGCACAGTTTAGTGTAGTTATTAGAGCACCTGACTTGGGATAGATAGGTTCCAGGATCTATTCTGGCACTTGAATATCTTATGAAGTTCTAAGCAATAAAGCCATTAGCATTTTTTTTTTACCTTGTACAGCTTTGGTGTAGTTTTTAGAGCACTTGAATTTGGATAGAGAGGTCCCAGGTTCTATTCTGGAACTTGAACATCTTATAAGGTCCTGAGAAATAAAGCCATTAGTATTTTTTTTTACTGTGCACAGTTTGTGTAGTTGGTAGAGCAGCTGATTTGGGATAGAGAGATCCCAGGATCTATTTTGGCACTCGAACATCTTATGAAGTCCTAAGCAATAGAGCTATTTAGAATTTTTTTTTACCCTGCACAGTTTGATATAGTTGGTAGAGCACCTGACTTGGGATAGAGAGGTCACAGGTTCTATTCTGGCACTCAAACATCTTATGAAGTCCCAAGCAATAAAACCATTAGCATTTTTTATAGAATACATATCATTATAAATGAATGTAAAAATAGATGTTTTTTGTATGAATTAAGTATGCAGATATTTTGAGGTCCATATAAAAAAAAATTCTATTAGAGAAGAACATATTGAATATATCTATACAGAGCTTTATAGTGAAATAAGACATTAAGTGATATATATTATAGTAAATTTCTGAATTCTATTCTGTGGTACAAGGTTCACAGAAGTAATTTCAAAAAACTATTTTTGTCAATTGTGCTAAACTTTTACATATACTGCAGATTAGAATAATATAGAATTTTATTTTATAGAAAACAGATTTACCTATTTCATTTGAAAATGTGAAAGATAAATTACACATGATTATTATGTTATGTTGTTTATCATCACAAAGTACATATAGAATTATATTTTTGGCTTAATAGAAATTAGTCAAATCGATTTTTTATAAATTATATTCATAGGTATATGTATTTCTAAAAAAAATATTTATATATGAATTCACAATTATTAATACTCTTTTGTTTTACATTCTACTTATGTGTGAATGTCAGAATTGAAATAAATGTGCACATAGAAAAATCACTTATGTAAGTAGAGGGGTTTGAACTAAAGATTTTTCAGTCTATTCATTCTCCATTCTACTTCAAGCAACCAATACACATAACCACACACATGCAAAAAAGATAAAAGTCTTGAGTTCAAATCGCTCTACTTACATATATGAAACATTCAGTATAAGTAAATTGCATACTGCCTTAGAACAAGGGTTCCCAACCCTATGCCCATGGGCACCATGGCGCTTGCAGACTATTTTATGTGTGCCCGCCGCTACATGATAAAAAATTATTTATCTGATACAAATAAATTTAATTTTTAAATTTTTTTATAAATTATTGTATTATATTGTAATCAAATTGTAGGACATACTATATTTTTACAGTGTAAATAAATATTTTTTTGTACATTATGTGTATTATTAACAATATCCAACTATAAATTTACAATGAAAAAATAAATGGTGTCCGCCACCTGGCTGTTATTATAGAATGTGCACTTAAGTGCAAAAAGGTTGGGGACCCCTGCCTTAGAATTATGTAATCACTTTTATAATTTGTTACATTAAAGAGCTATAAATTATATGAATAAAATCTTGTTCAATTTGTTATATTAAATATACCTATGTGAGTCAGTACATTGGAATGCCAGCTCTTGAGATAAATATAGCATAGGATATTGGGTAATATATATATATATATAATAGTCATTATTTGACTTGTAAATTTATAACAATACAAAATTCACAGGAGATCTTTACCAATTACCCTAAACCCTTAAATATTACTAACCATAAATCAGAATAGAATTAAATCTTATTAATTCTATATGAAATAGATTTTTCTTTAGTTAATTTGAAAGTGAGAAAAATGAAGTTTAAACAGATACTAAATATGTTGCTTTTTTAAAGTTGGAAAAGTAATGTATAATTATAATTTAATTAGAATATATAAAATAACACAATGGTTTCACATTTTCTCTGTTATTTTTTCATTTTATACATATGTGTACATTTATAATTAAGATTTCAGAAAATAGATTATAATTTTTGCCAGGCCAGAATATAATTATATGTGTACTTTCTAACAGGGGGAAAAATATCAAACTTGATAATTGACTATATTATACCTATCAAATTTTCAAATAAAGCAATTGGTTTGCTTCTTATAAAATTAATTTTAGACTATTCCGACTTGTAGTTAGTAATGATTAAGGGGTTGGCATAGCTTAATAAGGTTCTCTTAAAATTATTTTTGTTATCATGGCATTATTTTAGTTTACATGTCAAAAGTTGGTTATTATAATCTTATTTCATACAGGACTTAGTAAAAGGCATTTCAGTGTTCTAATTCATGTATGATATCTGCCATGTACATAAAGATGCATATCTTATTGGGAGTTATGTAGTGATATTACAATAGCTTTTAAATATCCATGTATTTCAGCATATATATATATAAATGGAGCAAATTCTGGACAAAATAATGTAGATATGTAACATTTTATGTATAATATTTTTATTTCTAAAAAAATGAAAATCATCTTATTTCTGAACTAAATAAGAATTGAATGTTAAACTTCTTTTCAGACAGTCACAAAATAATAAATGTAGTCCTAATATAATATGTAATTATTGGTATTAAATTCCCAAAAATATTTTAAAATGAAATATGAGTCTCACGCTTAAAAAGTAATAATTTTAAATTATAATAAACTTTTATGATTAAAAAAAAAAAATTGGAAAATCACAATTATTCATCTCTATCTATCCTCATCTTCCTTTCTCCATTTCTCTCAAATTATCCAAGTTTCATCTTCATATTTTTATCTTTCTTTCATCTTTTTTGAATTTAACTTTAATTTAGCCATGTCCATACTATGATCAGAGTTTATATCAGTGTAGAATAAAATAGAATGGAAAAATGGATGTGTGACTAATTACTCTCAGGATATGATCATAGTTCAGAATATTATTGATTGACTAATTTGAAAAATACATTTATTTAACATAATTATCTAAAATTGACTAATTATTTCATTTTTCAGATCGTTGTGATTTTATTTACTTTTTAAAAATAAAATACAAAACTTGTGCAAAAAGAATTACTATTATTATATATTTGAGAGTTTAATATATATATATAACCATAATGAATCTAAGTTATTAAAAGATACTGTTTATAATTCAAAATATAACCATTTAGCTTTAAGCATAACTATTGATTATGCATTTAAAAATGATCTGAATCTAATACCTGACTGAATCTAATCTGTATTGAACAATTAAAATAAAATTATTTTTGTAAAAACATTTTTTTTACACTTTTATGTATAAGATTAAGTTATCTACTTACAGAAGAGATACTTGTAACTAGAGATTTTTAAACCAGACACAGTTATCTTCTGATTTATTTAATCTTTATGTTAAAATAATTGATAAATAAATAATATTAGCAATGAAATTAATATCAAAAAATTCAGTTTCCTGCATTAATAGATTTTATGGATAATAATTACCAAAATTGATTATACTTGGGTTAAAAATGGACATGATTAAATACTAAAATAATTTTTATAGGTAGCAAAGGTAAAATCAAAATTAAGGTGAATCACTTAGGTGCTATATATAATAATATAAAGAAGAAAAATTTCTAAAAGCAAAAATTATTTTATTTAATTATCCAGTGCACATTAATTAGGTTTTAGCAATTTTTAAAATTCTGAGTGTAATATATTCTACATAAACATATGAAATAAAGAAATTTAAATGAATTATATTTTTGATTATAGTTTCTAACTGTTGTAATTATAAATTTATTTAAAGGCACATTGATTAGTAAGTAATATTTACTAAGGCTTTAACCTCAAGAATATGCGTGATATTAGGGATCTCTACAGGTCTTAACCACTAGCTTACACTTTGGAAGAAAAGATTTCATGAGTATTAATGTGTAATAAGAAATGTGGACTTAATCAGTGAAGTATTGAATAGCTTCATGCTCTTAGATCTAACCGCTTCAGCTTCACCTTCACCTATTTAAATAGAAAGTAGGTTGAAGTAAACAAGGGTTCCCCTCTTTTCTTCCAAAGCGTAAGCTTGTGGTTAAGACCTGTAGAGGTCCATAATATCACATTTTTACACGCATATTCTTGAAGTTAAAGCCTTAGTATATATTACTTTGTAACTGTTACAATTAATAAACTTTAACAAATTATAAGTGCACATAATTAATTGATTATCATATGTAAATCCTCACTTCAGCTAATGCTTAAAATTAGCCAATAGAATGTCAAATCATTTCTATTTATTGTCCGAGTTTTGCTTTGACAATAAATTGCTGATATTCTATTGATTAATTTAAAACATTTATTTGCTGTAGTGGTGAGATTTAATAAACTTTGTATATACAGATATATAATTTTTCTTGTTATAGATCTTATAAACAATGTTTATAAATAGCTCTCTTTATATTGCAACAATACTTTACACAGATGTTATACAGGCATAATTACTTCATACATGTAAGTCCACTAATTTTATATGATGACTTGATTAGCACATGCATTAATGGTATTATTTGGGATAATCACAGACTAATTTGTTCATGCATGGTTTATTTGGTAAGAATTATTGAATTATACCCATAATAATCAATTTATTAACAAATCACTAAGCATCCACACCATATAAATAATAATCAAGCATACGTCTCCATAAGATATACATAAGATTGTACATACATTAAAACAAAAAAATGTATGCTATTAACTTATTTTATATAAAAAAAAGTATTTAAAAGTTATTAGTAAAATAGAAAAAGGTATACTGTATTTTGATATTACAATATAATGAATTATTATGAAATTACAAAAAAAAAATGATATGGGGTAATGAACAAATGTATCTACATGTATTTTATTTATTGCTTATTCCATTAATTCAATTGATTTATGACTTACTCACCTTTAAATAGTAGCACCAAAAATATATTGAATACCTTAACTATTCCACACAGCACAATAAAAAATATTTAAACATGCCATAAAAAAAAACAAAACATCAGAATATGGAAAAAATATCAATAAAGATGGAGAGAGAAAAAAAATCTTCAAATTGTAATGAGATTTGTAATATTTTTTTATCAGTTCTCAAGATTTTATGTTTAAGTCTTTAGCTTGTGATATTCTGCATTTAGGTTTATATTTTGCATTTAGGTTTATATATATAAACATAATGCTTACCTGTATTATGAAATATTTTCTATGGAAGTTTATTACAATGCAGGTCTTAAGGTTTGATATTTTTGTATTATTTATTGGATTTTTTTAAATTTCTTTTTCTTACTTGGATAACTTTGTATTTGATTTAACTAGATGTTTTTGATCCTTTACAAAGTATTTAAAATATTATTTCCAATGGGATTTGCAGTTCAAGCTTTAACTTATATATATACCAGATAGATAATAATGTATTTGGCTGTCTAGTTTTTAGATTAAATAGCATAATTGAAATAAAATAGGACAAGTGACTGAACATATCAAAAATGGTGCTGGTACTGAAGGAAGCTAATAACCAAAAACATTTACTTATCAAACAAATATTGTTCTTTTTTAGTTATTTTCTAGAGAAAAACTGTACTGCTTTAGGATGTTATCTGTAAATTATTGATAATAGAGGACAGTTTTATAATGTAGGTATTATGTGTATGGATAATATTTGTCTGTTTAATGAAGTTTATTTAAACTTCTTTGAATTAATAATCTCATTTTCTTTAGTAAAATTACAATTTTTAGCATCTATATAAACATATTATACTATAGATAAAGGTGGGTATCTATCTTTATAATAATATTGATATTGGTATTATTTAGGTATTGATTGCTTTCATGTATTTACATTTATAAATCTATCTAGTCTTGAACATTATTAGCTTTATTATCTAAGTCATGCATAGTTTTAGTGCAGTTTAAAAGTTATAATTGACTATTTGTTTGTTTGTTTTTAAAGCAGGTTATATTTGCTTGTTTAATGAGGTTTATTGAAACTCAATTGAATTAATAATCGTACTCTCTTTAGTCATGCTGCAATCTTTAAACATATTAGACCATAGATAAAAATGGATATTCGTCTCTATTGTAATAAGGAGATTGTCTTGATAGCAGATTGAAATTGTTTGTTGTTGATATTGGTATTGTTTAGATATGAACTTTCAGGTATTTATATATAAAGCTAATAATGTCCAACGCTAGTTAGATCAATAAATATAAATTCATTGAAAGCAGTCAGCATTTAAACCAGACCAATATTAATAATAATCAACAATCTCAATCTGTTGTCAAGGCAACCACCTTTTAGCAATAAGGCAGAATCCACCTTTATTCCCAGGTTGCCTTGACAACAGATTGAGATTGTTATTGATATAGGTCTAGTTTAAGTGTTGATAGCTTTCAATGAATTTCCATATATACATATACAGTTAAGTTTTCAATTTTCTATAAAAATTATTAATTTTATATATTTAACTGTATTCACATTTAACATATTTAAAAAAATAGTACTATATGTAAATCTTGAGCCTGAATGCAAGTATTCAATTAATTGAACTATGGGCATATAGGAGCACATGATCATCATTTTTGATAGTTTATTACTGCTGGCCATTAAGAAAAGTTGGCATAACAATATTTATAACTACACTCTTAGGTGAAGAGTCACCCATTATCAATCTGCACTCACTATTTTGAGCAATAGTAATTTTTCAACCAAGTCCCTTCCTGTCTTGCTTAATTTGATGCAAGGGTCGAATGACTTCTTTGATCAATTCTAATTCAGTCACTTCGAAAACTCCAACTTCTTATGAATTTCAAACAAAAACAACAAAATCCCTCTTTTTTTCTTTCTTTAAAAAATATATTTTTAATGACACTGATGTAATAGAATACTCATCCCCCCCCCCAAAACAAAACTATTTTATTTATTACATACCCCCCCCCCCCCTTATTGCATACAGTAATAAACTATACTAAAAAATAAATTGGAAAAGCATGCTATACAGTATATTACATTTGTTAATCTAAGGGTCATTCATATTAAACTACATTTTTATAATAGCAATAAAATTGTTTATACAACATAAGGTCAGTGACAAACAAGACAATCTCTCTCCATACAGTAGTGCCACACTGTGCCAATCAGAGTAATGGAGAGAGTTTTGCCTTGTTTAATAACAATAATGTGCTAGTATAAGAGATAGTGATCATGTGATGATAAGCTCAGTGACTAGCAAACTAGATAGAATCAGTGTATTAGATGAAATTTTTGTTGTAAAACCAATTAATAAAAGTTTTGCATATTAAGTCATTGAAAACCATTGGTCACTTTACATGTAAAAGTACCAAAAATAAAATACATGTTATGCTAAGTTAATATTTTTTAAAGTATGCTTTAATAAATCATAATTCAATTGAATGTTGATCTCAGAATGATTTTAATATGATTATGCTTTTGGTAAAATGTATATAATTACTGTTAAAAACAAAAAAATGCACAGCATATGTATTATGTTTATTAATAAACAGTTGTACATTATATATCGATGCACATCAATGATTTCAGTTTTATATGAAATATCTTTAATAATATGTATATTCATTATCAGTTTTTCTAAATTAAATTTTTTTTTTGCCAGATATCTAAAGTTTATTAGTATATTTTAAATTGTGGTAGAGAAATTTTACTCTGTGAAATCATTATTATTGTTATTTTTTTTAATACAGTGTAGCTGTGAACTATGCTATATTTTGTTCCAAGCCCTTCCTTATATCCAAATGTAAATATCACATGATCACCATTTTTTATGCTTACTCAAGGCCTAGAAATAGTCTGGAGATATTGGATGAGTAGGCATTAGATAGGGATTTTATGCATTAAGCCTTCTGGCATTTCATTGATTATTCTGGCTTGCACTGAGTGGCTTTACTGTATGGAGAGTTTTGCCTGTTTTAACAAATGTAAATAGTATATAATAGCTTGTTTTGCTGATAAACATTTATTAGAATAGAAAATATATATTGCTTATTGACATACAAGTGGATAATACTTTTCAAAACTCACAATCCACATATATATAACACTTTATATATATATATGCATATATATATCACAATCCACATATATATAACACTTTATGTATAATATGCATATATAAATTAAGACTACAGTATGAATAAAAATTTAAAAAATAATATAATTGTTAATAATAAATTGAATGGATGCATATATATATATATATTTTATTGTGTGTTCACTAATGCATTCACTGAAGCAATTAGAATAAGGAAAAAAGCTAACTACTGTATATTTACTTTTAAAATAAAGTAAATAGTGAAATGTTTAACTTTTGTTCCCATCTACATACACTTTGGACAATATTCTTTTTTTTCCAATTGACTTTTTGCTCTTATAGAAACATAATAATGGTCTTGTTATCAAGAAATTAGGATTTCTTTAACTGATTTGATTTTAAATTGGTATCAGTTTTTAGCATATTCTAAAACTTGGTAAAATTTTTAGTATTACGCTCTGAAAGTATTTTATTATGCAAAATACTGCATATAAATTCAGAAAGTGAGATTAAAATGTATGTGCTTTCAACATAAATGGAAGAAATTTTATTAATATATATAATTGTGTATGGCATTCTGAGACAGTAAGACATTCTCTGCCATATTGTAAAATTTATTTACAATTTTATTACATATGGCACTCAGAGGATAAAAAATGGCTTGTCAAACATGTAAAATTTATGAATTTTTTAAAAAAATTTATTTACATTTTTGTTTGTTTGTTACATTTTTCTTTAGGTAGCATAATTGAAGTTATGTAGTTAGAAACAGTATAGTTTGTTGCTCCTCTATATAAGATGCTTTGATATATAAGTTTTGAAGAACCAACAGCTTTTATTATCAGAAGTAAAGATGTTTATTGTAAACTTTAACAATCTCTTTACATTACCAAAATGCACCATACAAAGCTAATGTTCTAAACCCTTGAAAGCAAAATCTTCTAATTTCCTTTACAATATTTTTTTTTGGAGTCATATGAAAGTTGTAAAATAATTTAATTTTTTTAAAATATGAATTATTAGTTTGCCAAAAATCTTTTGATCTCTTGTCATAATTATCAGGTGAATTGTAATTGACATATCTATTATTAATATGTCCTCTTTTTTTTAAAAAAAAAAAAGTTTGACTTTCACTCAAAAAGATTTTTGTTAAATCAAATTTATTCATTAATTTATGAAGCATAAACTATATTAGTCCTGGTTAAGGAAAGATGATTGCTGAAGACTATGGATGAGAGTAATTATATTTATGCATATTTAGCACAGCAAATACGAAGTATTTTTATATATCACTTTATTTTTTAAGACAACTATTTGTTTAAATCTGTTAATGCCAAAATTATTTATCTAAAGCAAAATAATAAAAAAAAAGTGTAAATGAAAGAAATTTGGCATATAATTAAGGTAATTTTTTTAATTAATATTAGAGAATCAATAGCATTTCTCTTAATAAGAACTGATGATTCAGTTTATAATGGGTATTAATAATTAATTAAAAAATTGTTAATGTAAGAGTCAGTAGCATCACTCTTATCAAGAACATGTTTTAACTTGTTTGTATTGATATATATATATATATTAATTAAAGTAAACTAGAATCTTGCCTTGATAAACATGTAATGCCTCGAAAGCATGGCTTAACAATTTTTTAAAATTTATTATCATATTATTTTTTTTTGCTGTTCTTATACTTTTATAAAATATAATTTTTGCATTTTGCTATGATTTAAATATTTGTTGTGAAAGAAATAAATTAGTATTTATAATAAAACACTTTTACATAAAATGGAAATTTCTAGAGGAAAATTTTTGAAAAATGTCACAATTTTTTTTTTTGTAAATATTTAGAATACACTCGAGTAATAACACTGAATCCATTGTAAAATGGTAGATGAGCTGAAATTTGACAAAGCTCAAGAAATTGATTTGATCCCAGTTGAATT
This sequence comes from Epiperipatus broadwayi, assembly GCA_028023455.1. NCBI lineage: Eukaryota > Metazoa > Onychophora > Udeonychophora > Euonychophora > Peripatidae > Epiperipatus > Epiperipatus broadwayi. The sequence continues at coordinate 498,021 of JAQFVV010000428.1, read as the reverse complement.
GCTAAAATCTATGGGAAAAAAGAGTTGAGAGAATATGTTGTTGTAGATAATTTAATTTATGATTCCATAAGAGAAATGACTTTGTTCAGTAAAATATGGAATTTTAAATTAATTAGATTAGTGTCACATGTTCGAAAGTTTTTGATAAATTTGACATTTTTACTTTCAGAGAGTATACTTTTCATTACCTCCATAGGTGGCTGCCTATAAAAGAAAAAAAAAAACCCTTTTTCTGATATGGATTTTTTATTTCTGTGCAACATATTAAAAATATAATGTTCACATGGTAGTTTTTATTATTTTGTCTAATTCTTTATGTGTAAGCATTAAGAGTTTATATATATCATAAACATCCATATCAAACCTTATTCTCCATTTATGTGCACTTGTTGAGTATCAAGTGATGTATCAATGTAATTTTATTTATTGAATGTTACATCCTTTTGTAGTTGTAAATACACTTGTTCTTTGCTGAGATTACTGGTAAGTGGAGCATAATAATCAAGTAATAATAATTCAGCATTTTTGGCAGTGACGTGTATGATTTGGGGCAGTGGTGAAATGGCAGACTGTCTTAGATCCACATATCATGCACAGTTCTATTATTTCCAGTACTCAGACCTCTTACAAGCTTTTGAGTAATAAAGCCATTTGATTTCTTTTTTTTATGGTTGGTGATAATTTGTAATTGCTTCTTCCTTTTATCACTTTAATGTTTAAAGCTGCTTCTCCATTATTAATGAATCTATTATTTTATAAAATGCATGTATATGATAATCACTCTTTACTTAAGCTTATAATAGATGGCGCTAGAGTAGCAAAAGAAAAAGTGTACTTGATACTATAATAGGCTGTGAGTATCAAGTGATGTATCAATATAATTTTATTTATTGAATAATATATCCTTTTGTAGTTGTGAATATTTTTTTAAGATTATTTATTTAAAGCCATAAAAAAGTATTAAAAAAAAAAGTGAATACTTTAATAATAATTTTATTTTTTTATATGCATTAAATTTTAATAACTTGAATTATGCTGAGAATAAAATTAGTCCAAGCTTAAGAATTTATGGTTTCACTAAAAATCTTTCTTATAAATACATATTTTATTCATAAGAAATTGTTATACAAACATTTAAATGAAACTATTTCATTATAAATCAATTCATGTAATGCTATAAGAAAAATTTTATTGAATCATTAGGAATGTTTTCTGATTTCAGATTAATCTGAAAAATGTAGGATTTTTTTTTTTTAAAAAAAAGTTGATTGAACAATTTAGAATATGTTATTTTAATTTCATTTTCAGTTCTAAATTTAGGAGTGATAAATGAGCATCAGATAGAAAATATAAGTATGGAGAAAGAGAATAAAGATGACAGTCTCTTTGAATAACTTTTACAACTTTTATTCATTGTGTCCGATTTGATTTGCTGATGATATAGCTGTGTTTGTGGATAGTGAAACGAACTGCAGTGTAGACAGGGGAAGGATAAAAGGTTAGAAGTGATAATTGATAAGTCAAGTTAAAGAATAAATTTGGACTTTTAAATTCTTAACACCAAGAATATATAATGATCGGTATATTTATCAATCATGCTAATGATCTATGGTTTGAATTCAGACTGAGTAAATCCTTTGTGTTTTTTAAAGTCATAAATGAACTTATAATTTTTCTTTTAGATAGATGATTTAAACTCAGATGAGATACCTTTGCAATACAAATGAATATGAATTGCTTACACCAGAACTGACTGTAAAAATAAAAATTATGATGCTTCTTCACTATTAGTGAGGAAGATATACAACAAGTGATGTTGAACTCATCATTAGTTTATCTTTTTTAAATTAGTCAATAGATTATGGAAAAAGAACAATAAAATTACAAAGGCTTAAATATATTTTTTTATAAGAACAAAATATTATCCCATTAATATTAGATCTATAGTTAAAATGTAATTATATTGTTGGCTTATTTCCATCATCAATTATTAATATTAAATTCAAACTTTATTTAAATGTCTCAAATAAATTCAACTACAGATTATTTCAGATTGTATTATTACCCTGTACTTCACGTATTTGTGGCCCACCAATGACAGTAGAAGCATAGGAACTGAACCAGCAATATTTAGATTTGTAAATACTGGATTTACCAAAGGCAATGGTCAGTAGAAATTTCATATGAATCTCTATGAGGATCCTCCTGGTTTCTGCACTCATTTCTTAAGGGCAAAGTATTAATGAAAGGTTTCCAAACATTGTAAATTGTCACACTAGATTGACTTATATGGTCATTCATAATGATTGAGGACCATTCATTAACTTTGCTCTTAAGAAAAAGGTGGATAAATCAGGAGGATCCTTATAGATAAGTATAAATGTAACTTTTTGATGGCTGGAATATAGATGAAATTAATACAAAAGTACTAAAAACCCACAGAGAGCTGTATGTAAGCTAACTATCAGCAAAAGTAAACATTGACTGAACCCACCTACACATTAGCTTTGATCTTATATATAAATCACAATCTGTATGTAAATATGCCAGTAAATGATATGTTTATATAACATCAAAGCTAACGTGTAGGTGGGCTCTTTCTACATTTACATTTGCTGATAGTTTATCTATAGCTCACTGGGGTTTTTCAGTACTTCCATGTTAATTTCATAAATAAGTATAATAAAATTTCTACTGATTTATATATTTGACAGAATAGCCTAGTTCGTTAGAATATCACCTTGAATTCAATATCCACACAACTAAAGGTCCCTGGTAGTGACACCGATCAGGCTATCAATATCTGAAGAAGAGAGGATAATAAATGTCAATTAAAATATTGTTATATAGTAATCTGTATGCTATTACTAACAGATGAATGTATTTGAAAATTTTTAATAAACTTTGAATTTAAAAAAAAAAATTAACAGTTAATATTAGATGCTGGAAATAGTCATTACAATTAAAATACACCATTGTACATTTTTAAACAAACATAACGTTTGCATAGTATTTCATATGAAATATTTGAATAATTAACATTGAAAACTTTATTGATTGTGAATTTGAATAAGAAATGAAACAATAAGTTAGAATATGATGAAAGATGAGTTGAAAGAGTCAATAAAAAATATTTATCTGTTGATGAAATCAAAAGCATAAGAGGAATCTGTTATTGTGAGCACTATGAAGATTGTAGTAGATAGCACTGTAAGAGTAAAAAAGACAAAGAAATAGATGATATTGAGAAATATAGTAGCTTCAACAAGAGATAAAAGTTCATTGAAAAAGTGATTTGGTTTGAATTGCATATCATTATAGTGTAATCTATATAATACAGATAATACTCATGTCTTTAAAATGGAGTGGGGTGGGGAGAATTTCATGCTAATTATTAACTGGACATACTGACCCATATTTGAAAAATAAATAATCATACCTGTTTGTTTTACTCTGTATAAAATCTAATGGTTGTGTGGCTGTATAATGTACATTAGAAGTAGTTTTTATCATTTGATGTTAAAAGTTATATATATATATAGACATCTTTATTGTAATAGTATAGCACAGATTATTTTAATAAGTGCAATTTAAAATAAGTAATGTTGTCTAGAACCATTAAATGACTCCATTGTAGTCTGCATAATTCTAGTAAGCTAAATAATATTTGTCCATAAAATATGTAATAAAAATACTATTTCTAAATCTTATGAGTGCCTTTAATTAATGTGCAGAGAGTTGTGATGGACAAATTGGTCTCAGGATTCTAATTTAATGATTATATTTTAAATCTAAATGAATATATACTTCAGTAAATATCATATATATATATATATATTATTTAATTGCTGATTATCATAGAATTGAAAGAAGTATACAGTCATTACAGAAAGGAAATGGTAGTCTTTGCTGGATTGTATGCTATAAAATTATATACATCAGTTATTTAAGAAATGAAGCATGCAACTTAGATTGCAGTCTTTAACCATTTCATCATTCTTAAGTTTAAATAAATAAATATTTTTAGTATAAATATAAAGCAATATTTTATATATATTATTAAAAAGAATTATTTGAAAAGTTTTTCAGAAAATATAAGAAATAATATGAAAATGTTTGAGCAGTACTTATTTCTTGTATCTTCTGATGAAGTAGGCAAAATAATTACAATTATATATATATATAATCATTAAATACCAATCAACACCTAGATAATCCCCATATGGATAACCATCAAGAGTTTCAAACTGTTGTCAAAGCAATCTTTCATATTCCAGTTATTTCAACCATCCAATGGTGCAAAAATGCTAGATTTTGTGAATCATTTCACTCATCATGTGATTTAGAGTCATTAAATATCTGGAGGTCAACACTCATAATGGTTGATAGTTATACTTAAGTATTTCTACCCCTTTGTACTTCTCTTCTTTGCATTTCATAATGGCAATCAACTTTTTTAATATAGCATGACACTTTTCTATTTCAGTCACCTATTTGGCAATGCACTGGAGGCAGCTAATATCATACCTTCAAGAATGTATGTATAAGAATTAACGGTGCATTGTGACCATATATGTAGTGAAGCATAGTTTTGTCAGCATCTGTCTTCTTCATTATTTTATATCTATACTTGTAATATTTATTTATACCACTCTTAAACAATACATGGAATGAATTAAGATTTCTATTTAATAATACTCGTAGATGTTTCTTCACATTATCAAATGGAATCAAAAGATGCTGTAAAATCAGTGCAGTTTATATTATTATTTATGTTATTTTTGACTGCTTTCAGAAAAACTGGGGAACATCTGGAGTCAATTTTTAATTAATAACTATAATAAAACTTACTGTTTATTTGCGTACATTATATATGAGTAATATTTTACTATACTGTACATATATTTATCAATTTTAAAGGCATGGATTAAATAAGCAAAAAAGTTATTTTTGTGTAAAATAAATAACTGAAGACAATTATGAATTAAAAATAAAGTTAATATTTTTCTTTTTCCATTTTCAATTTTAAATTGAATTAAATATCTTTCTTCAGTACTTTCTGCTTTCATCAATTTATCTTTAAATTTAAAAATTGTAATATACTACAAATGAATGTTGTTGTTTTTTTAAATTTGATTTCCAAATAACTGTTAATGAATATTTGGTAATAATTTTGAGGATTTTGTTTTTTATAAATTAATTTTTTTCTTATCATTATTTAAGTAAAAGTTCTGTTATCATTAAAATAAGAAACTTTGTGTATATGAAACATGGTCACTATTAAAAAATTATTTTGTGATTAATCTTTTTACAAAATCAACAATTTATTTTATCTGAATTATTTTGTTCAACTTTTTATTAGAATTGTTACAGTTTTAAGTCTATACTTTGATTGTTTCATGTATAGATATTTTTAAATGGCAAGCATTCACCATTGATAACTTATAGCTATAAATATTGTGCTATATTGTACATATAGAAACTGCATTACCTAATGTGATAATACTGTTATCAAATATTGAATGATTTATACACTTCATTCATTACTTTGTTTCTCTTTTGATCATTTCCAGTTTTATATTTGAGTTATAATTGCAACATTTGTAAATGTAGAAAGTATTGAAAACATAATGAAATAAAAATATGCACACAATACAATAATATTGAGTTGTTAAATATACCACAGTTAAAACTATTGTAGTTATTCTTTCCTTGTTAGAAAGTAATTGTAATTCATTATATAACTTTATTATATATATATATATAAAACTAGTACAATATTATATTAAATATTATTTCTTCCTTAAGATAGATAACCAAGAAATTTTTCTGTGCTATCTTATATTTTCCTTGTTGTTATTAAGTAAAATAATCAGTTTTGATAAAATTCTGTTATATTTTAGACATTAATGTCCTTATTTTGATTTAAATCCATTATTTAAATACTGACTTACTAAGTAGTACATAGTTAGATGTCAGTAAAAATAATTTTAAAATTGCCAATTGCTATGTCAACTAATGAAATCTTATATTTTATTATATTTATTGTTTTCAAATATATTATTTGGCAATATAAAATTTTTTTATTCCTTTTTATGGTTAATGTATCAATAAAAAGTTTTATACTGAATGAAAATTTATTAATCAAATATTATAACCACTCTAAAATACTATATTTTGTCTCACTATACTTTTACATTTTCACTATTTTATTTAAATTATTTTTCATTGCCAAAATAATTACAAGTAACAATAGAAATGTTTTAACATATTATAACTTATTTGTAGTTGAAATAAAACTATTTTCATTACAGAAATGGTTTATAACCTATTTTGGCCATGAATATGAGGGAAAACCTCGAAAGTACTAGGTCTAGATTAATTTAATTTAATTGTTTTTGTTACTACTGACAGCTTCTTCTTCAGCTGGTTAAATCGCTTATATATGCTATTAGAAATACTTAATTATTCTTCATTATTGTTATAGAAACAAATATAGAGTTGAAAGTGAATTTATTTCTATTCCTTAAAATAATTTGTAAAACAATTATTAAACAATTATGGTATTTTCTAATAAAAAAATAACCTTCAAATAAATTTTAATCTACATTCAATTATAATAATTTAATATAATTTATCTAATTTTTTAAAAATATTTTTATTGCCATTATTACTATAAAGAAGAGTAAAAAACTATTTTGAATTACAGTTTATATGTACAATATTATATTTTAAATATACATTTTTATATATGTTGGCATTAGAAATAGTTATTCATTCTTTCTTGTCATGGAAAATAGATCAAAAATTAAATGGTTAATTGACAGAAAAGAGAAATTCTCCAGATAAATATGCAAAATAATATTGCATGAATCTTTTATTTCAGGGTTGCAAAGATGGGATTTTTCTACACTATTGTCATTTTAAGAATTAAAATAGGCAAAACTCTCTCCATACAGTAGTGCTACTCAAAGCAAGACAGAGTAATCAATGGTGCCAGAAGGCTTGTGCATAAAATCCCTATCTAGTGATCATGTGATATTTTAAAAATTCTGATTTTTTTTTTTGCATGGTTTTTGCCCTTGGGCTATTAGATTGTCTGTTTCTTGCTAATGTACATGCCAAAATCTGGTGGTTGTGATTGTAAAATTTTGAAAGATTATTCATTTTCAAAAATTTATGTTAGAAGCTTAGAGGCTTGAACCATGTGAATAATGGCTCTGTCTTGCTAAAACTATGCCTTATGTGCATCAATTGCTGTGCAACTGTAAAAGAAATTGTTACAAAGAAATCAAACCACATGACCTAATTTAACAAGCTTATATTGCTCTCCAGTAATTATTATGATGCCTTTTTATTTTTAAAAATTATGACATAAAAACAAAGGTATTTTAGGTTGTATAATGGACATTGTTGAATAGCTTTAGGATTCGTCATTATTCCAAAATTTTCACTTTTACTTCTTAAGCAAAGGCCAATCAAGTAGAAATAAAAGTCATTGCTTATAATAATTCTTTGAATAGAATCTTTTTAAAATTGGTTATATAGAATGCAGTCACATTTTAGATAGAAGCAATAATCTTAAAAGTTTTAATTTTTGTAGCAAGTGAATTTTGGAAGACATACAATACAGTCACATTCAAGATAACTCAATATAGTCAGACATTTTTAAATGTATATTGTCGTTTTGCATATGTTAGACATTGCTTATTATATGAACTGAATATAGTTTTTCAGATTATAAAAGATCACTTGTAATTTTTAAATTTTACCAGCAGATTTATTATGTATGGTATTATGTGAAAATAACTGATCTTTTCAATTTAGCAAATAAAATTTTACTATTTTTGATCGTGTTTCAAAATTTGTCATTTATAATTAATTTTTAGAATATAAATTATTATATGTATGGCAGGATTTACAATATATATATATATGTACTCTTCTAATTGAATATTAATAAATACAGTAACCAAATATATGTAAAGTAATAAATGATTAAATAATTATAAATCTCATAAGTTTTGAATTATTTTGTACTTAAAGATAAAGAAATTATAAAGAATTAATTGGAAGGGTCTGTGAAAAATAAGTGGAAGAGAAATAAGATGAGAGTAGTTGAATGATAATCTTAGATGGTAGAATAGTTATGGAATAATGAAGAAGTCTTGGAGAAGATTGTTGGATTAATGGGGAAATGTACTTTTTGGATTGATAATTAATTGAGATAAAATTAGTAATTTTAAAGGTATAAAATTTAAAAAAACTTATTATTTATAAAAAAAATATTTTTTAATTAATGTTTAAACATAATTGAAGACAATTTTTTTTACATTATTATTTAATTCCAAGAGATTTAATTTCTTTACTGCACTTGATTCTTTAAATAATGTAATATGGGAAGAAATAAGTTCAGCCCTCCACTCTAGAACCATTTCCAATAGCATTTCTAGCCAGGGGAAAAGATGCCTATAATTAGAAAGGAACAGGTTATCAAAATATATAATTCCTGATCCAGGATCAGATCTCCATAAGTTATCGAGCTATTGGCGTAGATACAAAGCCTTAGGATGTCTGAATTTTAGGCAATAGTTACACTATACACTACTTCTAACTTTTGACTCCAAGTTCTCATTGCTAAAGGGAAAAGCCAGAAACAGATTTAGGGCTGAAAAATTAGATGCACTACAATCTGATAATCACTATTTATTCAAGATTACTATAGGTGATACAATTTGGTAATCACTATTGGGAATCATCTTAAGTAATCAGAGAAATTGCTTGAATGAATGGGATAAAAAATTGATAAATAAAGCAAAGAAAAGAAAGGGAATGATAAAGAAATTAACAGGGTTTTCATATAATAAATATGATGCAGCTAGAATTGGATGGAAGGGAGTTGCAGGAGCAGGGTTAAAATTATGGTAACAATGCATTATGTGTTAATAAAGGGTATTAGGTTACTTAGAAAAAGTACAAAGAGAAGTAGGAAGACATGTACTAGATGCAGAAGTGTGAATGACAAATGAGGCAATTCAGGGAGAAGTGGTATGTCAAGTTTTTATATGAGAAATGCAAAAAGTAAAATGAAAATGTTCAGTAGTTTGCAATTTATGGATAGTAAGAGAATAGCCAAAATAGTATTTAATTGGGTTACAAGTAAAAGGCAGGTAACAAGATGGTCAAGCAAGATAGTACAATATGTAGAAGATTTGGATAAAGACTTTAGAAGATGGGTTGATTGTGTTAGGAGAATTGTTGAGTGTTATAGTGGTAAAGAATGAAATAGAAGAATAGATGCATTGATAAAAATAGAGAGTTGGAGAGATGAAGAACTAGTATGGAAAGTAAAAAGAGTTTAAATATATATATATATATATATATATATTCTGTTTACTTATATATATATATATATATATATATATATATATAAGTAAACAGAATATTGGGTGTGAGTTAATTTACAATAATAACAAGGAAAGTCTCAAACAAGTTTGTTAGCAACAAGGGAATATAAACTTAAATGGAGGAATGTGAGTGATTTAGTCTGCAAGTTATGTAAGGGAGTCATGGAAAAAATTAGGCATCTGTTAACTGAATATAAATGCTTACAAGCATAAAAGATAAAAATAATGAAATTGTGGGAAAATAAATATAAACAAAGTGATTATACAGAAAGTGAGTTCTTGATTTTTATGCTGGGTTTGGAAAAAGCTAAGAAGGGATATAGATATAAAGGCTATAGACTGGACAAAGATAATGTGGAAATGGAATGGAGCAGGATAGAGAATAATATGAGAAAAACTTAGGGTGGAGAATGGAAAGAGAAGGTAGCTAACAGATTTCTCTGGGCAGAGATTTCTGACTACAGTGAAGGAGAAGCCATAGTGCATTGCATCACACTGATTATTCTAGCTTACTGTAGATGATACTCAAGTTTACTATAGATGGAACTAGAGTAGGAAATTGTGCTTCCAAATAATGATTATAACATTAGAACACAATTTATATAATTAGTAAGACTTTTGTGAGATAGAGGTTTTGCTAAAAAAAATAAACATTTAAAAAGCTCAACAAATTCATCATTAATTAATAGTAAATTTAATACCGAATCTTATTGTCTTTATGCAGTTAAAGTATTCTAGTGAGAATAATGGACCTAAGTACTAGAGATTCCTAGATCAATTCCTAATTAGGAAAAATTATAAATAATCCCATTTGACAAGTTGGCTGAAATTGTTGTATTTAATCTGTCACTTAAACATCATTTGTCCTCCCATGCAATTGATCATATGATTATTTTATAATATATTACTAAAAAGATTTCCTATATGATAAAATTTAAAAAACAATCTGGTAATATCAAAGTCATCAAAATTTTTAAATTTGGATTTAATCACACTGATTTATGTAAACACTAGGATCATTCAATTAATCTTGAAAACCGTTTTACAATTTAAGGCATTAAATCCATACTCAATCAAATATATATATAAAGCAATAAAATTAAAAGCATAAAAACATGCTAATAGAACACCATCATTTTTACACATTGTTTTATAAATTTATCAAACAATTATGAATACCTTTAAAGTTTGAGGATAGCGAAACACAAATTAACTTTTAGGATTGTTTGGTCAAGAGTAAATGGACTGTCTTTGGTGCTTAAACACCACAAAATTTCCTGAGAAACTGACTGTACCATTATTTACTAGTGACTGGATGCAAAAGTATTAAATTCAAAAACATTCAAGTAATATATATATATACAGAGCACACTAAAGTCTATCAATTAAATAGATTATGCCCAATATATTTATTAATTTTTATTGCTGGATTGCCATACATTCAAGCAGTTTATACAATGTAAGGGGATAAAGCTATTTTTTAGGATTATGGACTGAAAGTATAGCAAAGTAGAGAAATCATACTTTATAACAAAAATTATATTCAACACCATTAGTAAAATCTACATAAAGAATTGTAAAGGTACATTAAAACTTCCTGAAACCAGATCATCACTATGAGGTCCTAAGCCAACAAATTAAACAGCATATTAAGTATTCACAGGTCCTATATTGTTTAGTGCTGATATAGAATGGTAAATTTGAGATATGATAGATAGATTGCAGTTCACTATATATGAAGGTCATATGACTACCCAGTAAAATCATGTGATTATTTTGTATTTTATTTTAAGTACTCGTAGGATTTAGTAATTCATTTTATTTTATTTTATTTATAATTTTTAATTACTCCTTATGGGTTATTTTCAATTAAGAGCTATATTTGTGCACAGGTACTTTAAACAAAAGTCTGAAGTCCTGCAGACATATTCCCAAAGGTTAAATTTGGCAGAAAGTTTTATGATCTTATTCTGCTTAAAAGCACCATAGTTCAATAATGCCTCAGTCCCTGAAAAGTAAAAATATAACTACAATAATAAGTAACATATGCAACAGTTTGCTATCTTATGAACATTAATTTTATTCTATAAATCTTTTAAAATACAAATAAAAATTCCAAATTAAAAACAAACAATTATAATTTTTTTCTAACAGATTATTTGGGGTTTAAAAAACAGTGACATAAATATTGGACATGCTATAGTAAATGAAATCAAAACAGGAAATTTAGAATGGCATGTATGGATAAGTACAAAGGCAATCTCAAAAAAGGTCACTGAAACAAATGACAAATATTAATTAAACTCAACACAACCAAGAAGGAGAAGAAGAGGACAACCAAAAAGGAATCAGCAAAAGATAATAGTTAATGGAATTTACCAGAAGATTTATGAACTGACAGAAAAGTCAAAAAGATTAAGAATCATAGGGTGTTAGAGTTTAAAAGAAGAAAATAATGTACGTTTTATGCAATTTTAGGATTGTATGTAATTGTTTTTTCATTATCTATGCAGAAAAAGATTCTGGGATTTCTTAAAAGGTTAAGAGCCTTTCTTATTAAGCTAAAATGTTGAATCATTGAAAGCCACTTGTACTGCTTGTGAATGAAGTATTCAAACAAAGTATCAGAAACAGAAGTTCACTATATTTATTCAATTCCAATGATGTAATAAACTTGAATATATAGAAGATAACTTGGTCTATGTAGATGCAAATTCAGTTTTCTTTCTTGATGGAAGTCAAACAGCTAGAATGTAATTCAAAAATAATCCATTGATAAATCAGAATAGTTGCTATAGAACTGGAGTGAATTATTTAAGTTTTATAAGAAACATAGCAGTTGGGAATTTATATAATTATGATATTGCAGTATTGTGATGTGTAAAATTTTTGTTTATAGTTGAATAAAACATAAACTTCCTAGTAAATGATTACTTTGTTTATAGTTAGTAATTAATGTGACTGCCTTATGGAATAAAGCATTTACATTGCATGAGAACATTACTTAATAATAAAAATTTCTGTATTATTAGGATAACAAAGATTATGAAAATGTTGCTGAAGATTGCATAGGTTCATTTCAATTTCATTTGTTGCATTTTGAGAGTAAAATAGATTCAAGTTGATTTTTAGTTTCAAGAGTTAACTGCTATAATTTTGGTGAATGAACTGTATTCAGGTTATGCGTACACTTGGGTACACCAAAATAACCGGAATTTTATAATAAAAAATTATTTACTTATTTTTAAATGTTATAAATTTAATCTCTTTCAAATGGCTATCCATTTGAGGTAATACATCAGTCTAAATGTGTTTTTCATTTTTCAAAGTAGTGCGGAAGTACTTGCAAAGTGATGCCTTCTGTCATTTTTTCCACCACTTCTCTGTTCACAACACACACAAAAAAAAATTGTGACATTTTTTCATTTGAGATTTAAAAAAATTGCAAGAAATGAGATTGAGTGAATACAGCTGATAAATAAGCTGGATTATGGTGAATTTAATTAAAAAGTGTTTCAACACTCAAGGCTTTGGGAGATCAGACTTTATGGAGGTGAAGCTTGTCACACAATGGATGTTTGCATTTTACCAAACCACATAGATGTTTCAGAACTTGCAGATAAAATGCCTGCCTATTACGAACTAAATTTGAGAGAAAAATATAGGTTGCCTCTTGGGCAAGTGGTAAATTTAACATTTTAATTAAACCACTCATAAACTTTATGAGATCAGTTTTCTTGTAATCTGTTTCAAGCATTACAGCTTTTTTCTTGTTGTTTTCTATAAACTAAAACAGAATTTCACACTGTTAAACTTTTCAATCATTATAAAATTATTGACAAAAATTGCAAAATGCATTTTACATAATAATGTATTACATAGCCCCACAATATCACATGGTAATGCCAATTGTCAGATTGATGCAGAAGGGTGCCTGTGAAAAGTATGTAACAGATGATGCATATAATACAACAGGGGTTCAAACCCAACAATTTAGGTTATTTTTGGGTTCCCACTTTCATATGTCTATTATAATCTTGGAAATTATAAATTCTTGCTAAATGTAACTTCATGAAGGAGTTTGTAGGAGGTTAAAGAAAGTGAACATGTAAATGATCTAGAAATTTCATCAGAAACATATTTAATTTCAAAAACAATTATATTGGGATATTTTATGAATGTACAAGCTTGACATGAGTTTATTAATTGAAATAATATTTGCCATCAGTCATAAATTGGTTGAAGTCTAGTGATCAAAGTGTATAGATTTTGGCTCAGCCTCATAACTTTGGATGCTTGAATTCCTGACCAATAAAGCTATTTAATTTTTTTAAAGCATTTATATAAATTAGCAATGTGAATAGTATTGGGGGAGGGGGGTGATCAAAAAAGGTACTTTAAAAAATTTTTTTTTAATCATAAGAGCATACTTATCGAGGAGAGGAGGATCATTGCAAATAATTCTCAAGTATTCTCCAAAAATTTCTCAGCATGAAAAAAATTGTCAAATGACGCACTGTTATAAAAAAAATCTTTTGTAATAGATTATAAATTTTTTATCAGTGGAATGTAATAATCTATATGCAGTTATATCATTGCTTTTTGCCCGAAATACATTGAATATAATTTTAATACACTTTTAGTGGAGAGTACCCTTTTCAATAGCAAACATTATGCACAAAATAAGTTTTCTTTTGTATTTTGAGTATGCTTACCTTTAACAATGCTCTGTACTGAAGTTGTATCTAGATTTCATTTAATGTTCTTAATATTTTTTCCATATAAAAAATTGATACGGTTCATATAGATTAGTAAAAATACCATTTGATGTTAGGGGGGGGGGAACTAATTTTCAACTACACTTGAATCATGTTAGAAAAAGAATACACACTACTAAAAGCATTGTGCCAATGTTTTACTTAGTTTAGTTTCCTAAATGCAGAATGTTATTTTTGTTCACGAGTCGCACAATTTTAGGTTTTCTAGATGGTGACAACTATTTTTAATACTTGTCTTTTTGGTAGTTTTACCTGACATGCTCGATGGCCACCAGGCGACGCTGCTGTACCATCAACAACCGGTCGGAAGCCTGCAAGTGATAAACTTATATCCAAAAGTGGCTGAAAATTGACCGTTTTTTTTTTTTTATATATATAAATCAATATCTTGAAAAAATATGTCCTGGCAAAAATCCTGTTAATTTGGAACAGGTTTCATATGTTTTTATATGATTGGCTTAATTTCTAAAGTTATATTAACTTTATTCAAACAGCCAAAAATAAATAAATAAATAAAAATTCTATGTAATTGTAATATGAAAAAGTATCTGCTATGCTCTATATGACTAAACCGAAAATAATATAAAAACTTTCAATTAAATAAAAATAATTATACGCTTTTATTAATTTTTAATTGACTATTATATCTACATTTACAGCTGTAAAATTATTATTATTTTTTTTTTTAAAAAAGCACCATTTTTTTCTAAAGGATTTATTAGATTTGTTATTTGAAATATATATTCATTTTTCTATTATTATGTAAAATATTATCTTTCTTATATTGACAGATGATATTTTCGAATGATGTAAGATTATTATGTAACATGTTGTGATGTGGCAGCAAATTATTTGCTTTGTAAAATAGACTTCAACTGTCAGTTTTATTTAAATCGTAAAAGTTACATTTTTTGTTTATGTTATTTTCATAAAGCAAACAGGTTATTTTACACGCACACATGATAACTTTATTTTTTTGAAATGCAAATGTAGATTTTTATTTAGTAATTACTATTATTTAGTATATAAGAAGTAGATTACAAAACACATTCAACTTTATTTACAATAGTAGTAGAAAATAGTTACAATATGTATTACGTTAGTATGTGTGCCTATAAGAAGTAAATAAAGGGCTTACAGTGTAAGAGTTATTATAACAATATCCACACTCATGATATAGGGCTTGAATCCAGTCTAGGTGAAACTTGGAAATATTTCCATTTTCAGATCAGAATCATAGATAACAATCCATGAATCATCTCAGTTAGCTATCCTTTTGGAGAATAGATATCTTATAATTATTAGCTAGAGGATAAAAGAAGAGTGGAAAATATTAAACTGTTAAAATCAGTATGTATATAAGGTAGCAGACTAGGTATATACCAATGAACATATGTTAATTGGGGAAATACAAAAATATTGGATAGGGAAGAAAAGATACGAAAAAGAAAATTTAAAGAAGCTGTTCACACGACAATGGCAAACAATCCCATAAGTCAACCTAGTGTGACTACACATAATGTATAGAAATCACCAATCAACTTTGCTTTTAGTAAAAAATGGAGAAATTAGGAGGAACTTCATAGATAAGTATATGAAATTTCTACTGATTGTTGCCTTTGGCAGGATGGCTCAGTTGGTTAGAGCATTACTTTAAAATTTTAATACTCAAGAATCTAAGGGTCCATGTCCAATTCCCATGCTAGTACTGTCACTGGTTAGCCCAGCAATGACTGAAAAAGAAGGAAGAATAATACCTCTCAAAGCATTGTGCATATTGAATATATTTGGAATATTTAAATAAAGTTAAATTTTTCTAAAAGACATTTAATACTCATATTAGATATTGAAATAGTCCAATATATAAATACAACTAAAATTTTATCATCACACACCTTCAGGAAAACACTGTATGTTTGCTAGTTGGTAAATGAGTGATGGGTTGATGAAAAAAATCTTTGCCATTCAGTTAGCTACTAAAAGGCTATTTTTTTATTTTTTTAAACTTATTCAAAATAAGTATTTAAAATACTTGAAATATATATATATGAACAGTTTATTAGGTCATAAACTGAACTAATCAAATCATTTATTGTTTAAGAATTCATAAGAAATTAAGCTTCAGAAGCAATCCATGGACCTTGAGTTCCAAAGTTTGCCATTCTACAACTGCACCAAACCGTATGGGGTAATAGGTCTTAGAAAATTTTTTTTTGTTTTTATACCAGTAACAGAGACTATTAAAACCGCATTTGGCTATGTCACATGATTTTAGCATCTTGTAAGAAATAGATTAAAATATGCTTTTGGAAGTAACACTATAAAATTAAAGTCTGTCTTTTTATTTTCCCACAATTTGAATCATTTTACCACATTGCATCTATTCATTCTATTATTTTTCTCATTGTAGTATATATAGTCTATACTTTGCAATTTGCTGCAATAGTGTCTTAAATGATGTGCCTTTGGCAAGTTTGAATCATGATACAATTTTCATAGTAAATTCAGTTTACATGATGCAGAGATAAATATTATATGATGCTACAAAAAAGATATATTAAGAAAAGCAATAAAACTGAGGAAATATGGTTTTATTATAAATTTTTTAAAAAATGAAACATTTTATATTTAATCGTAAAATTATAAATTTGATAAATAAAAATTTTAAAATGGACTTTTTAATAATAATTTTATTTCATTCCTCATAAAATTATAATTAAATTGATGTGCAAAAATTTTATCAATGTTCATCAAAAAATAGACATGCTTTATATTTCTTTTCTTATGCTGCATCTATATATTTATAAATAATAATTGATGGATATCATTGTGTTCCTAACAAAATAAATAAAATGAATATTCAATAAATCATGAAATAATTTATTTTTAGATATTTATTAAAATAACTTTAATCAATTATAATTTGAAAGTCTTTAATAAATGTATATCTTTCATTGTTTGAGTTTACAATCTATATGCACATATACATGTATTTATATATGGGCAATTGCTTGCTCAGATGACTAAGTAACTCATTTTTTTAAATATAATAATAATGTAAACATTTCATTTTCCAAAAAATAATTGATTAAAGCTTTTGTAATTTTTCATATCTTGTTTACAGAAAAATTACTCTTAAACCATAATTTCCCTAGCATGTGTTTTTAAATTCTATATCTATAATGGCTGATGGAATATGATAATAGAATAAAAGTTTGAAAATGCTTCAATTTAATTTTCATGAATTTATTCCAACATCTCAATATTTAAAATAACATTAGTAAGTTTAATGCCCTTTTTTTATATTGTTTAGATGTCTGTGGATGATTTTTTTATTTATTCAGTTAATTTTTCCATTTCATTTCAACTTTATAAAATCTTTAATTTTTTCATTATATATTAATGTTTTTAATTATAGTCTTATTGAAAATAATAATGAATCTATTAATACTAAACCATTTCATAATTATGGAAGCCTTTAAAAGGAATTCTTATCAACAACTTTGTAAAAATTGACAAAGACATTCTGCAATCATAATAACTAAAAAAAAAAATAGTTTATTAAATTAATAAGATTTTGAAAATTGAAAAAAATTCAAGATGATGATTTTTATTTAATGATTTTTAAAATCATGTCACATGATTAAAATTATGTCTACTCTGAATACTGCATTCAATATGTCTGATATCTAACCATAGTGGTTTTTAAAATTTTTTGAAAAGTATCTATATATTATAATGTCTTCTACAAGAAAAATGTCTTTAATATTCAATTTTAATTTTTAAAATACAATAATAAAAAGGCAAAGCCTGTAATAGAAATGTTAATAATTTATTAAACATAATTGCTTTTTTTAAAAAACTGCTCTCTAATTCTATAGTTGTTCCTTTTGGTTAATGTAAAAAAAACTATTTGTGATGACCTAAATAAATTTTATATGAATAATAGTACAGAAGGATAATGTGATTCTGTTTTTGTGTACATTCTAAGTCAGGGGTGGGCAATTGTTTTGGCTTGGGGGCTACAGAGACTGGCAGAGGGCCACATCGGGGGCCACTTTGTGAAAGCAAAGTTTAGTGGAGGGACGCACCTTTTTTCATGACACAATGAACACACTGCTTTATTCCCTGTATTACCAAAAAATATTTGTTTGTCCATTCTCCATTAAACACATGACATTCATCACCAATTTATATTTTTTCAGAGGGTTCATGGTTTCACTAAAGTTGGAAATCTATATATGCTAATGCAAAGACAAAAATGAAATTAACCAGATCAACTGGAAAAGCAATGCACATTATATCTACACTGCACATGTGTATTGATATGGCTATCCTAGTGGAAAATAAGAGACGAATCTTCAGTTGTGCACGGGAATGAAATCTCAATTCAAGGCTTATTTTTCTAATTGTCTTGGTGGGCCACCTAAAAACTCTTAGCGGGCCACATGTGGCTGTCAGGCTGCTATTTTCCCACTCCTGTTCTAAGTTAATTTGGACAGTCTATCCTTGATATATGACATAATATAGAAAATGCATGATAAAAACTAATACATAAAACATATATATATATGGATTATATGGATATGTAATGTCTGATAATATGAGGAGTTAGATTGACATAATATCTGCATGAGTATGAATATCAAACCAATAAAGGTTTTGAACACTCCATTGTTAGTTTTTCAATGAACTAGATGGTTGAATAGTTGGAAGAGTAAAAGATTGAACACTGTCCAGCACTGATTGTGTATATGATCTGGCCTGGTTCTGCATGAAATATGTATATTGGGGATCATGTATCTTTTTCTTATGTATATGATCATGTTTATCAGTTGCTTGAGATAGAATGGACAATGAATAAACTGAAAAATCCTCAGTTCAAATCCCTCTATTTAAATAAAATATATTTTTTCTCTAGCTCCCCCCTCCCTCCAAGAAAAATATTTTAATGGTAATAATAATTTTGGAAAATGTAATTTATTTTGTTATTAACAAAAGTAATAAATATTTGATTATTATTAATTTCAAAATGGAGAATTGAGTTTTTTATTTGTAATGATTTTAAGTTAATGAATTATTTCCATTTACTATTGGGATGAAACTAATAAATACACCATTTAAGAAGTAATACTAAAACGCCAAAGTGTTTTTATCAAGATATTTATTGCATTTATTTCTGGGTAAGAAAAATTGAAAACCTCCATTGTATAAAATGTAGCCACTTGTAATTTATTTCATTATTTTTATAATTATTTACTTGCTAAAATGTCAATTATTTTTATATTTTTATTTAAAGCATTTTTTTCTACAAGTGTATTACTTTTTGGAAAGTATTTCTTACTAGAATGCTTTAATGTAATATATTTCTTATTGTAAATTAATTTAAAAGCAAAATATGAAATAAGACCTATTTATTTTGCATTTGGCCTCTGCATTTCATTTTTTATAAATTGCTTTCATTTAATACGTTTATTGCTAACATGTTGCTCTGCTTGCTAAAATGTTAATTATTTTCAAATAAGACTTAACATTTGATAATAATTATGGTACTTTAGTATTATTCAACCTATGACATTTTACCCTTACCGATTTTCCTTCGGTAGACATCGTTGATACTAAAGAACCATAATTATATATATATTTACTTTGTTTTTATTAAACACACATTCTTCTCAATTAATTATTTATTGCATACTTTTTGTATTGTTTTGCTTGTTAAAATACGATTTTAGTAAATTCTGAAATAATTACATTTTATTTCTTATTGATTAATTTCTTGAGGGGATCTCTTATGTAGCACCATCTGACAGATGGGTCAGCTAAATTCAATCCAAATTCAGGTTGAACACAAGTTATGAAAGTATCAATAAAATTATGGAGTACATCTTATTGTCTTAACCTTAATAGTTGTTGAAAAAATTTTAATGATGTATTTAGTCTCAATTATAAGATTTTCTAAAATTATAATAATCTAATATTTATCTAAACTAATTTAATAAACATTTTAACTTTATTTTGGATGCCCATCATTAATTAATTAAGCCAATAAACATCACATGACCACCACTTCTTATGCTTGTGTATAACTGTTGTTAAAACAGGCAAAACTCACTATACGTATTGCCACTCACAGCAAGCTAGAGTATGCCAGAAGGCTTGTGCATAAAATCCCCATCTAGTGCCTACTCAGCCACAAGCCAGAAACTAGTCTGGGGATATTGGATGAGTAGGCACTAGATGGGAATTTTATGCACAAGCCTTCTGGCATCCATTGATTAGTCTAGCTTGTTCTGTGTGGGAATATGTATAGTGAGTTTTGCCTGTGTTAACATCAATTAATTTCATGACAGATAGTCCTATTACTAGTTAAAATGCTTTCTGAGTGATGTGTAGATAAAGTTATGGACTTCATAATCATTAATTATTCGTACAATAATTCTTAATCTATTTTGGGGTAAAAATTGGTATAGATCATATCAATATTTATAGTTAAAATTTTCAAATAAGGATTGTGAAAAAGGTTATCTTTATTATCAAATATTTTCTCTCTATATAGAAATGTTTCTAACATATGGAAGATTTTGTATTTGGCTTTTTAAAAATAAAATAAAATACTTTAATGGATTTTTTATAGGCCATATAAAAATTAATTTTTAAATTCTTTTGCTCAGAGCAGTTAAATTCTTTAAATATAATATATAAAAAAAAGTTGTATTAGTTAATGCTGCTTAAATAATAAATATTGAATGTAAAGCATTTGACAGATTTAACCTTTCATTTACTCATGTGTCTTTAAAAAATAAAAAGTCCATGTCAAATGATTAAAATCATATCTAAAGATTGAAAAATGCAGAAGTTGAAGGCCAGGTATCTTTTCTAAGAATATTTTCATTTCATTGTGAAGAATATATAGTGATGATGGATTAAGTTGGAAAATCATTTCAGTTCAAATTGCAGAAATATTAGTGAGAATATCATTATATCCCAATGAACCACTTGGCTGCTTTATATATTAAATATAGCAGGTCATGTAATTATATTTAGATTTTAAAAGTAATTTTAAAAAATTAATAAAAAATATGTAAAGGAAATAATTAAATAAAAGAAAATACTTATATTTCAATAAGAACATGATCTTATGTGGATAGAATAACAGGAAATCTGATTGTTAATGTTAAAATTAATCCTTTGTAAGAAATTACTTGAGTTTTAATAAATTAATGTTGGTTATTTAAATAAATATTGAAGAAATATTAAGATTCATTCTATTCAGATAGTGTAGATTTTATAAATGTAAATAGTTATTTCTTAAATAATTACAAATCTGTACTAAATTTTGATGGAAAATCAGATGTATTTGATGTATATGTAATGTATATATATAGTTATCGCAATGTGATTTCCCACCTGACTTACACACAACTAGTATAAAAGGTATATTAACAGAATATGAAAATACTAACATTTTAGTAGCATTTGAATATTTTTTATGATTTAATTCATCTTTCTCTGGTTCTGCAAAAAGCACAGATCAGCATCTTTTATAATGACTTTCACATTATCATATCTGATATTCAGTGATGTTGTGTAAAAAATGGATAATAGATAATAAAATTAGAAACAGATTGGAAGCATTTGAGGTGTGGGCATGAAGAAGAATGGAAAAAATCAAGTGGATGAATAAAATAAATGAAATTTTGAAAAATGTGAAATAAAAAAGAAGTCTGATTGAGGAAATTAGAGAAAGGATGAGAAACTGGATTGGACATATATTAAGAAATTATAGTTCAATGAAAGGTGTTTTGGAGGGAATGGGGGAGTGGCAGTAAGAAGAAAGGATGGAAGAGATTGACATTGTTGGATGATATAAGAGGTGGTAAGAGTTACATGGAATTGAAGTGCTATTAAAACAAGCAAAATTTCTCTATATGTATTGCCACTCAGTGCAAGCCAGAGTAATCAATGGATGCCAGAAGGCTTGTGCATAAAATCCCCATCTAGTGCCTACTCATTCAATATACCCAGACTAGTTTCTGGCTTGTGGCCTTGGATCTGAGAGCACTGCACCTAGATCTTAGGATACTAGTCTGGGGATATTGGGTGAGTAGGCACTAGATGGGCATTTTATGCACAAGCCTTCTAGATCTAGGTGCAGTGCTCTCAGATCCAAGTCTTCTCACTGATGAAGGCCATAAGCCAGAAACTAGTCTGGAGATATTGGATGAGTAGGCACTAGATGGGGGTTTTATGCACAAGCCTTCTGGCATCTATTGATTACTCTGACGCACTGAGTGGCAATATGTCTAAAGAGTTTTGTCTGTTTTAAATAATAGTTATAAGCAAGTATAATGTAATGAATTGAAGAGCTGCACAAGGAAGAGAATGGAATGGAAAAATGTAAGAAATTGATGATGTGAATACTCTGGACCTGTCCATTTGACAGAATTCTGTTGTTGATGATTTATACTGCATTCATCATGCACTCAGGGTAAAAAGTATATGAATTAATATGGGTATTGCTAGTATTAATAATGTCATATTTAAAATGATATGACATATGTTCCAACATTTCTGTTTTAGGTAAAATACTTATTTTTTTTTTAATAATTCTTTTTTTTTTTATTTACTACAATCCTTTCCAGATTTTCAAAAAATAATCAAATAGTATCAGTTTTTGTTTTCAGATACTTATTTTAATTCAGAATTGCCCAATTTATATTTTATGACATATAATAGAGAGTTCTAATTGGCAATTCCATAACCACCTTCTCTTATACTTAATAGTTTCAAAACATTAAGAACAATGGAATATAAGTAAAGATGGCTGCCGAATAGATATTTGCAACCCAATGCTTTTGTCAAAGGCCAATAATTAAAAGCTAGTCTAAAAATCTGGTTGACATTGACATTCATTGATTACTCATGCTTGTACAGACAGCTGTTTAATTATAATGATTTGTAGGGGATTAAAAATAAATTAGTTCTTACCCTTTCTTTTATTCTTATAAACAACAATAATAAAATATAAAAATTAATAGAAAAATCATAAACCATAAAATATTACATTTTTCTCTGTTTATATTCCATATGCGCTTTTAAAAGAACACATTCATCATTTACTCCAGAGCTATTTACTGTAAACTTGGATGATCAGTATTACAATAGATAATGAAAGCCATTGGCTGAAACCTAGTCTGGAAATATGGTTTGTGGCAATGCCAATGTAAATAATGATTATCTCTTTTTAAAAGCAAAATCTTAAGCAAATAAAAGCAGTTCTAAGAAAATTGACGATTATTCATAAGATTAGAAGGATACAATTCCGTGACATTTATTTTAAATTGTTTTCAATTAAATTCTTATTTAATTTATTGCAATATGTGTATCATATAATTGATTTGGAATGATTATATCACTTTATAATAACTAAAATATATAAATGGTATTTTATATAAGTTATTAAACAAAAGAGTTTTAAATGTTAAGAATACTGGTCAAGTGTTGTTAGCCGCGAGGTCATCGCAGCTGCCTTGCATTCAAGTAATTAGTTGCAGACGGTTGTAGGTTCGCCTCCCGGCCGATGCTATGACATAGGAAAAAAAAGTTAAGAATACAAGAAAAGATTGTATTTGAGTAATTTTATAAAGAGGAGAATGTGTTGTGATTAAAAGAATTGAAACTATAATAAACACAATTAAACTTTAATTTTCAAATACGTATGCTGGTGATCATATATCTTTCCGCATGGGTGTGGTCATATGTATCATGGCTTGAGATGGAATGGAGGATGAATAGACTGAAAAATCCTGAGTTCAAATCCCTCCACTTTAAAGGATTAAAATAGACAAGGTATGAGCACAGACTTTAACATGACCCACCACTCTCCACACTATCTCATAACACTGATACACCTGAACACACATATGTAGAAAAGATAAATAATCACCAGTATACATATTTCATGCTAAACCAGCAATCATCAGTTGGTCCAGATTACCATCTCTACACATATATGCTATAAGTGCTCAGAAATATATTAAGATAGCAAATCCTCCTACTTTAATGGACAGACTTCAATCTATTCCACACTCCAACTCTTCAACTGTCCATCCAATTGAAAATCTGATGATGGAACGCTCAAAGGTCATCCTGAGGCTGAGATTATTGTCACACCCATGTTGATCTAAGGTCAATCTGACCCCTCATGTACAGGACATAATCCATTAAATATAGAGTTCTTTCTTTAATTTTTAGTAAATAATTTAATGCTGCATGTCAGTTTAATTTACAATATTCATAAAATATAAAAATCGATAAATAGTTTATGGTTTTGGCAAAAATGATAAGAAAAAAACTAAATTCAAAATAATATACTTTTCTTTAATAAAAGCGATGTTATTTTTGAAAGCTTCATATTTTGTTCAATAAGTTTAGGTGTATTTTATAAAATTTATGAAACCCTTTCCCCACTTTAGATAACTTATAACATGGAATATTTTTTGAAATCGAATTTATAGGAAAATTTTTAAGATCTTTTCTTTGCATTTTTAACCAATTTAAGACCCAAACATCCTTAAGCACTTTTGCATTATTTTCTAATGTTGAAAATATATATATTATTTTACTATGTTCAAAAAAAGCAGATAAGTTCTATAAAATATTTTTTTTAATATTATGTTTTAATTTTGAAGTATGTTAATATAGATTTTTTCAAGTATGTGATAATGCATAGACATGTGATGTTTGGACTTTTTATGTCAAATTTATAAAGACACATACAATGTTCTTCATTTGGTGAGATCTGAACTGGTAATGTTTTGATGAATATCTTGACTGGCTATGTGTTTCTAGAACAGAAATTGAGACTAATTACTGAAGCATTTTAAATCAGTAAATTTGATTTAAGCATTGAAAATTTAAATAGTTTTTGTACTGAAAATATTAAATAAAAGAATATGGTGTTTTGTCAGTAGATAGATACATATTCCTATTCAAATGTAGAGCCCATTTTAATCCAGTATTTTCTGATCCAATAGTTATTGAAGCATTATTATAGATGTAAGATTTCTTATTTTAAAAAATAATTAAATAAAATTTTTGAGATTGTTATTAGAGTTTTGTTCACTTTGGTTAGCAAATTTAAATATGATAAATATGCAGAATGCGAATATTCTGTGTATTTCTCAGAATAATGCTTAGTGTAAAAGAAATTTTAGTTCAGCAATGAAAATTTACATTTTTACAGGTATCCTAAAAATTTTCTGATAAAATCTTCTCAAAAAAGAAAGGTTTTAAAAATAAACTATTTGATGTCACAGTTCATAATTGCTCATTTCCTTATTATGTGGTGCAGCTAATCAGCTAATAGATTACATATAGAATATAAAATTATAATAAATTTGTATCCAGCTATTTTTATCTGATTTGCACAGATAAGATGGAGATTAAGATTGTGACTGCATGAACATCAGATTACTTTAAAGTAGATAGCAAGACAGTAATCACCAACAGATTTTACCTTGAATTCTGGTATTGCAAAACAAAATCTGAGTGAATCTTTTATCATAAGTGCATGCTTTATTAGATCAGGTTGAAGTTCTGCTTAAAACAAAAATGACCAGGTTGCAAGTATATAATGATCAGAATGTTTCAATATATACAGTGTCCTAATGAAAAGATGACTGATGATTTGATTCTCTCTCCAAGCTGCCTTAAGTTCCATGTAAATCAGTGTGTGTGTGTGTGTGTGTGTGTTATATAATGACATAGTTTAGCTACTACAAAAATTTTAAAATGCTAATGTTTGGATCATGAGTTAAAAGACATAAAATGTGACAGCATGTTTCATATTTTAACCCACAATAGAACAATGTTTAACAATGCACTAATATTTTATATTGTTATAAAATGGAAAAAATTGCTATTGAAACATTTGAAATAATTCAGAGTATATATATAATAATGGAACCATGAATCATAAGAAGATTTTCAAGTGTTTTGCAAAATTTTATGATAGCAGGGAAAGCAGTGGAAATATTCAGTAAAACACATTCTTGCATTTAATATTGCAACTTATGATCAAGACATGCTAAGACTTTAAATTTTTCTAAGAAATAGTTAAACTGTCATTAATAGAGTATACTTGACTCTGAAATGGCACTGCAGGTAACTTGGAATAGAGAATTAATGATCTTTTCATTGGGACAGATTGAATAAAGAATTTGTAACATCACCACAATAATGTACTTGACACTAAATACATTTATGTTACCATTTTTTTAAATCTTAATGTTATCAGATATCTATTTTTTTGTATTCATTCATTTATCTAATGCATGTCCACAAAGCATATACAATAACTGTTCAAAATTTATTAAATACATAGGTAAATTTTGATTAAAAAAATATAATTTACATACGAAAATAACATTAGTTTATAAATTACTACATATTTTTTATATTTTAATTTTTAAGACAGTAACAGCATTAATAATTTTTATTAATCATTCATTAGATTAGAAATTATCCATGAACGACTAATAAAAATTATTAATGTACTTCAGTAACATGGTTTGTGTCAAAGTTATAAGGGCAGCAAGTTTGACAAATCAGTTAAAGTGTAGCGATTGGCTATCTACATTTAGTGAACAATAATAAAAATATGTATAGGAGATTATGATCTGGACCAACTGTTGAGTGCTAGTTCAGCAGGAAATGTGCATCCTGGGAATCATACATTTTTTTCGCATGTTTTTGGTTTTATGTTTATGATTACATCCCTTCACAAGGTATTAAAAGCAGATAAAATCAGTCCCTATATTGTGTGAAAGTGGTATAATAAAAATTATTTATTCATTAAGAAACAGCATTCATTAAGTAACAACTTTTACTCATATGGCTATTTTAACAGCAAAATAAGATAATAATATTAATTATAATAATACACTAGATATAAGTTTCGCAATAATCATACAAATCAATCTTGAATATAAATTAATTCACATCTTAGAACATGTTGGTTCATTATTTTGTTTAGTTGATATTTTGAAATTCTGTGTTTTCACTATTGTAGAAAACTTTTATTTTTAAATACTTCGATCCATTGATTAAGTCTTTCTTCAGCGTATTCTATTCTCTGGCACATTTAAGATAATCTTTACAATGTAAACATGATCTGTGTCTCTCATGAAAATGCTTAAATTTACCATAAATTACTCTTTGAGGAAATCTTGTGTTTTTCATTTACTTCACTACATACAATCCAATGAAGATCTTATTTTATAACAATAGATTCTAAAAATATCACACCCAGCTAGTTGAACACACTGATTGATGTTATGATTTTGTAATTGTGTTTTTAAAATTCTTCTGTGCAGCCTTGAATGAAGTTTTTTCTAATGCCTTTATGTTAATTTGATTTTGTGACCAGTTCATAGTCTTTGATTGTTAAGTGTCATTAAATAAAATATTTTTAACGTAAGTTTGCATGTATGTACATCACGTTTAATTACATATTAATGTATACAACTGATAACGTTATCACTATAAATTTCATATATATTACATTAGCAAATAATTAAATACTGTATTGCCTTTTTTCAAGTAGAAAGTGGTTTTGTATCAAAAAAGAAGCCTTGATACTGGTACAGTATAAACTGAAAAAGTAAACTGCAGTAAAAATGTGAGTGGAGATGCTAAACCATTCTACGATTAGATTATCTCAGGATGATCTGACTACTTCTTAATTTTTTAACATTTAATATTGTATATAAACTATTTTATAAATGTATGGATTTGTTCATTTTTAGTTTTTAATAAATAACTATATGATACTATTAAGTGGAAAATCATGTGATCATGGTGTTTAAGCACCAAAGTGATGGATTAAACACAACAATTATATTCTATCATAAGACTTTTTCTTTTTTTCTCTGTAGGGACTCAATTAATATATCTTTAGTTCTTAAGTTCACAACTTTATTATTATATAGACAATCAAAGTTTTTATAATTTGAGCTTTTTTGTGTTTTTAAAAAAATATATTTAATCTTATTCATTCTTATTTTTCAATGTATAACAATTAATATAAAATAACAATTTGTGTCAATTGTTAACTCAGAGTTTAATATAAATAAATAAAATAATAACAAATAATATTTCCAAGCGCTTTCAACTCTTAAGAGTCCTTGTCAAGGCAGTGTAAAAATTTTTATTTTCTCCTAGGTGATGAATTTAACATTTCATTGTGTTGGCCAGGAACAACTAATCGGAAAGCTGGTTAATTTCCAATTCATAGCACAAGATGAATTTTGTATAAGATATGATTCTTTAATCTTGCATTTTTTATCATGTGTTTCATGCATTAATATTGTAAAATCCTTTGGACTACATATATGACCTGTATTATTTTGGTGAACATAAAAAGCTGAATAAACTGTATCATCTTCTCTTGCTCTATAATAGAGCATTCAGCTTTTTATGTTCACCAAAATAATACAGGTCATATATGTAGTCCAAAGGATTTTATAATATTAATGCATGAAACACATGATAAAAAACGTAAGATTAAAGAATCATATCTTATACAAAATTCATCTTGTGCTATGAATTCAAAATTAACCAGCTTTCCGATTAGTTGTTCCTGGCCAATACAATAAAATGTTAAATTCATCACCTAGGTGAAAATAAAATTTTGTACATTGCCTTGATAAGGACTCTTAAGAGTTGAAAGCGCTTGGAAATATTGTTTGTTATTATTTTATTTATTTATATTAAAGTCTGTATTAACAATTGACACGAATTGTTATTTTATATTATATACAGAAGTATTATTTATTTATTTATGTATAACAATTAATAATACATGTAATTTTGATATAAAAGTTTTATGGAATTTCTATGTGTTTCTATGTGCACCTTTGCATATATTGTAATTTTCTAAAAGAAGTAATATGTTAAAGAATTAATGTTCTCCTAGTTTTTCACAGAAGCAAAACTCTTCATACAGTAGGTCCACTCAGTACAAGCCAGAGTAATCAATGGATGCAGGAAGGTTTGTGCATAAAATCCCTATCTAGTGCATACTCATCCAATATCCCCAGAGTAGTTTCTAGCTTTTGCCTTTCATCAGTGAGGAACCTTGTATTTGAGAGCACTGCACCAAGATGTTAGAATCTAATGCAATCCTCCAGAAGCCACCTTTTACTTGTTTTAGCTAACTATAAAGCTTTGAGTCCAAAATGAAAACAGAGCAATTCCTGCATCCATTGTTTATTCTGGCTTGCACTGAGTGGTGCTATTGTATGGAGAGTTTTGCCTTTGTGAAAAACAGCTTGTATAAGCATAAAGAATGATGATCATGTGATGTTTGATAGTTCTTCTAGTTAATAGTTTTATTTAAAATGGGGAAATCAAAATCTTACTTAATGAAGATTAAAAGGAGAATACTGGTGAAACATGATTTTTAAAATATAAAAAACTTTATTAATAAAAAAAAATTGATATAAAAATAGAATGAAATTTATTAAAAGCATTTTGAATATATTGATATATGGTTGTGAGCCATGGTCATTGAAAAAACAAGAAAAAAAAGATAAAAAGGAATAGAAAATTAACTACAATGAGTTGAATGGCAAAGAAGACTATTAGTCACATATTAACAGAACTTGGAGTGAAAAAAAAACTACTGTTACAATAAAAATGGGTAAATTTAAGTTTTTGGGTCATAATTTAAAACATAATAGGTTTTATAAAGTATTTTGGAAGACAGAATTTTAGGAAGACTGAGAGGTAGACCAAGAATATCATATATTTAAAATGTAATCAGTAAAATTGAATGTTTTTTATATGCAGATATGAAACGAATTGCTGCAGATTGAACAATGTAACAAAGACAAGGCATTGCTTTTAGAAGCTGATGGTTTATATAATTTTTAGCATTTAATATTATAGTAATATTAATCTTTTTTTTACTGAGATAAATGCTTTCAAATATTTTATTATTGTATTTTATTATCCTATTGGTTTTAATGAAATTTGTATGTGTTTGTGTGTGTATGTTTGTACGTGTTGTAATTTTATAAAAATATAATAATGTTAAAGAATTAATGTTCTGCTAGTTAATAATTTAATTTAAAATGGAAAAAAACAAAATCTTAGTTAATGGAAAATATAAAAATCTTGTAAAATATTAAAGGATAAAGTTTAGTAGTTTAGAAAATTACATTCATTTCAAATTATAGCATAGAAGTATTTTTTCAATACATAGCATGACAAACTTAATGAAAATAATTAGAATCACAAAGAGATTTTTTGATTAATTTATAATTCATAAGTAGAAAAAGAATTTCACTAGTAAAACAAATAACAAAAGACAAAAATTTGCTGATGATAAGAAATTATGCTTAGATAGAGATTTATAAGAAAATGAACGGATTTGAAAAAAGTTACATACAATATTTTTAGTAATACCTTTTTTGCTTATATATAAACAAAATACTCATTTATTTTAATATATATATATGTCCTAATGAAAAGGTGATTATTGACTTCTCCAAATATTATCTCTGAATCAACACATGTTAGATAATAGCATAGTTTAGTTATTCATCACAAAACTTCAAGTCCTATTATTTCTGTTTTATGAGTTATGATATGAAATGTGACTATGTTTTATATTTTTAACTCACCATAAATCAACGCATTGACATTAAATTTTGTTTTAAATTGATTCAAAAAGTGTATAGCAATGAAACTATGAATCACAAAATCATTTTCAAATGATGTGCAGAATGTTGTGTTAGCAGTGAAAGCATTGAAAACT
Source organism: Epiperipatus broadwayi (assembly GCA_028023455.1). Classification (NCBI taxonomy): domain Eukaryota; kingdom Metazoa; phylum Onychophora; class Udeonychophora; order Euonychophora; family Peripatidae; genus Epiperipatus; species Epiperipatus broadwayi. The sequence continues at coordinate 467,011 of JAQFVV010000428.1, read as the reverse complement.
ATGTACAAAGATATGAAACACACTATCACATTTCTTATTATTTGGGATGAATAGATAAACTATATTACTGTATATAATAGGTTGGTGAGAAGTAACCATTTATTTTTTTCTTACTGGGATATGTTATGAATATACACAAACATTTGATTTAACATATATATATGAAGAAAAACTTTAAGGTGTTGTTATTTCTGTTTTATGAGTTATGATATGAAAGGACTGGATAAAATAACTATAATACTTCTGATACTTTCATATATACCAAGTGATGTTTTGTTTTATATATAGAAAAAAGGCAGCAGTTAGTTAAAATTTTATATACTTATCTATGAAATTGAGCAATGTTTAAAGAAATATTAAGCTTTTTTTTCATAAAGCCACAAGCTCGTGGAGGATCCTGCTTCTCAAACTAATTTAGTGTATGAATCATACATTGATCGTTATCATTTTATTTGTATATGGCAGTATTATCTGGAATAAAATATTTATTTGTCAAGCATTGGTGGCCTAGTGGTCAGCATAGCTGCCTTCCAAGCAGCTGGCCCGGGTTCACTTCCCAGTCAACACATTTGACATATGAAAAATAGGATGTCCAAATATTCAAGAAGTTTGCAATTGTGCAGTATACCAGCAGAGTAATAATTATATTTAGAGAATGTTACGCCATGGCTTTTTATGTTATGGCAATTATTTCATGCTAAACACTTCTACAATCATAGTAATATGCAATTGAATTTGGCATGGTGTGAAGTGCTTTGGATTGTGTTGTTGCTTTTTTCCAGGCCTCATGAACCAGTTGTGTGAATGGAGCATAAAGTAGATAATTACCTGTGTAGATGTACGCTAATTTAGTAGATAATTACCTGTGTAGATGTGTGCTAATTTAATTAAGCCTCTGTGGATTGATAATTCTGAGTATAAGGGTTGTTTTAATTTCTACATTTCTGAGAGGTCACTTAATTAATTGTCTTGATTTTTTCAATTTATTTGTACCTTTAATATTATTTATATTGGCAGATATTGTAATTTTATTAAAAGACTATTTTGCAAATGACATTTCTGCTGTTACTCAACAAATATTTATTAATAATGCTTTTTTCAAAAGTAGTAGCCTTTTTCTATAATTTTTCTTTTGTTCAATCCATATATTATCTTTTGTTATATTCCCATCTCTTTTATATTTACTTTGCCTTATCGTTATTAATGCAAATTTGGCTTCAAATTCATGTGTCTTACCTTTCCTATTTTTAGCATTCTTTGCTCTATTCCTATATATTACTTATCTATTAATATATAAATTCTTATTAAGAAATTATTATTTGCAATATTCCTTTAAATTCCAAAATTCATTAAAGTTTAACTCAAAAAATATGTCTTAGAATAAAATGAGTTAAGAAGATAACAAATAATGTTAAAATACCAACAGTGATAAAGTATTATCTTTTGGCTATAGTATCATTTTGCCTAGTAGTTTCTTTTTGACTAGACATTAAACCTGAACATTAGGCGGAAAATATTGGGATGTTTATATATATAAAGATTACAATTATTGATTATATTTTGACATTTTAAGCTCTATAGTAGGTTTCTCCTACTTATACACACACAAACTTTCTTTTTGTATATAGAGATATAAATATCCACATAGCAAAATAAATTATATTAGTAAAGCTCAAATAAAAGAAATAGTTTTTTTTTTCAAAAGATTTATTCCTATTATTCACTTACGAAACATTCAAATAAAGTTTTGTTTATAAAACAGTCTTTAAATGTTGTGCAGTCAGGAATAAACTATCCAATAGCCCCTCGCAGAGATAACATTGAAGGAGAAGACACTACTTTAATACTAATTGCTATCTGGTTATGGTTTGAACATTTTTTTCCATCCTTGTTTCATTTAGCCTTTAGCTATGAATATCTAGGTGTACCCATTTACTAGTCAATATTGGACAGTTAAGAAAAATTCTAAGACTTAGAACTTGGAAATAATTTTCAAATTTTATTAGGTCCAAATTAGAATTTAGATCCTAGTTGAGACAGGTACATACATTATCTATGTGTTATGAGGTTTTTACGTATTTGCATATATATATAATTTAACTTTTGCATTGATTCAAAATGAAATTTACAAAAAAGGTAAAATATTTCATAGGTATTACCAAATAAGTCAATTTTAAATAGACAGACAACTTCTATTTAAATATCAATATATTTATTTCAAATCTATTATTAGCTTTTAAAAAAAAAGTTTATTCTCATTAATAGTAAATAAATTTTACAATATTGCATCACATTTTATTTAACCTTTAAGTTCTTTTGCATCGTAACAAAAATAACAATTTCATAAGATATCTTGTTTACTATTTCTATTGGAAATTTTGATAGGAAGTTAGTTAATTTATATCATTTACAGAATTTTTATAAAACACAGTTATAAGTAAACACATATTTATGCATACCTACCTATTCATCTATAACTTTATATATATATATATATGCACACGGTAGTGTGCTTGAACTGAATGACACGAATCAATTGATAATCAAGAATGTTGTGAGATAACTATTAAACACAATCACACAATGAGATTAAATAATTAGACTTTGGCTTTAAATTATAAATCAATAATGGTCATAAACTATAGACTTTGCATTTAAAATGACAATAATTACTGGTGTTTAACTAAGATAAGCATGTACTAGTGACAATATATATTTTATTGCATCATGTATCACATTTATGGAAAATAGACATATTAAGGGAGAGTTAACAGTTTGTGATAATTCCATTATCAAGCTGTTCTTGTATTCTGACTTATATTTTGGCTATAGATAAGATATTGCAAACATCAACCAATTAATTATAGAAAATTTACAATTAAAAAAAAAACATTATTTCTCAAAACTTATAGGAATATGACCTCTTCCACATCAACCATTGATGAAGATTATTATATTAAAATCATTTTTATAAGAGATATGACACTCATATGACTAGCTTAGATTAATTTATGATTTATAACCTCTAGTAATAACAGCTACATACTCATTTGTCAACTAATACTGAAATGATACTTGAATTAGATATGGACTGGTTATTTGAAAATAAATCTTAAATCTGCTTGTACCTTAAAATGATTATCATTACCTAATCCAAATTCACACCTTAGCTCATGAGTTTGACAGGCAAAAGCATTAATAATAAGATGATGAAATTTGTTTTATAAATGTTGTAAATTAGTTAAACTTAGATTATAACAAATATACAGTAGATATTCTTTTTCCGCAAACTGATTGCTGAAAATTCTCTAGCACATTTAGGAATTTTAACTACATTTACTTTAGAATTATCAAAGCACTTCTAATGGATTGAACATGTTTGATGCTTATTTGCATTGTTTTTGGATCATTTCATAAATAGTGGAGATCAATATTCTATTGAACATTGCTTCTCCAATTTAGGCAGAGGACTTCAATCTGCTTTAATTTAATGAAATTTCATTTAAATTTGAATTCTGTTACTGATTTCTGTCTTTTCTTCAGATATCACTATTTTTCCTCTTAACTATTCTTCAATAATTACATTTGTTTCTAAAAGTGATCATCATATTTCATTTGAAGGACATAGTAGCACATATGCCTATTGTGCCTACAACCCAGGTTCAAATCCTGGTTAGAGAAAATATTGAGAATTTTTCTTTCAAGTCCAAGTATGGTTTGGATATTCATCTAGATAATCGATAGGCAATTGAAAAAATCATTTAATATTAGTAAGTAAATGGATATCTATCTTTTCTTAGCTGGTGGATAAAACATTCGTGGAAACATAGTCAAATGCTCACTATCAACCTTTGGCAAGATTGATGACTTTTCAATATGGGTTATATGAGATGCTAAATGTCTTTTCATTCACTCTTCTCTATTGAAGGTACTACAAAGATTATTATTCTGCATTAAATTATTCAAATATTCTTCAGGTTCATGTTTATACATTATATACATTACAAATATATTTTTGCTGCTAGAATACGAAATCCTGTTACCATTCTTTTATCTAAAACTATTATTAATAAAAGCTTTACAATGTTTTTTTTTTTCTTTTTAAACTCATTATTTTTTTGATTAATAAGTTTGATCTTTTAGGATATTATCAATCCTACTACCCTTTCACCTAATTATTTTTGCTGACTGCTATAATGATAAACTTAAATGAAATTTATTTTAAAAACATATGCATGTTAAGTTCTCTATTGTAAAGCAGTTGAAATAAATAGACAATAGAATACTATGATGGAATGATAGTATTTAATCATTAATGATATTAACCATTGATTGTTATGTTCTTATGATAATCATAATAGAAAACAAATGCTTAATTGCATTATCTGAATGAGTTTATAAGATGTGTTTAATTTGCTCTTGGTCAAGTGTTTGTAGTTTTCGATTACATAAGCACACATATGACATTTTTTGCTTATTATTTTATAAGTATGATTTTTAGAGAATTTGGAATGGCTATGTTTTGAATATTAACTTCTGTTAATCAAATTAATCTTTTCTTTAGAAATGAAAAAAAAAAAGAGCTAATAATAGAGAGTACTATTACTTAATAATATTTCTAGTAATGTATAAGCAGCCCAGCTTTATTTTAGTTCCTTAATTCTTTCAATGTTGTCATAGATATCAGTATGTTTTCTTATCCTATGTATGTTAATTTTGTCTATCTTTCCATATTATGTATTGTGTTTTGCAGTTTCAGTCAAGTGCCCATGTCTCAGATCCATAGGCGAGCATTAAATTTAAAAAAAAAAAAAATCTTTTTCAGGCACATAGACATTCTTTAAGATATTTTTACAGAAAACATTCCAATCAAGCATACTTCTATAATTAATTTTATCTATTATGTTTTCAATCAATTATTTTTAACAGTCTTATTTCCCCTGAAAACCTATTATAAAATATTTTATTTTTCTATAATTCTGAAGCATTCTTGTGATAACCATATTAGCTACAAAATCCTGATTATCTCTGTTAACCCTATTTACTAACTTCTTTTTATATTAATAATATAATTGACAAATGCAGTTTTCATTAGTAATTCTTAATCAGCAAGTAATGTCTTTGACATGCACTGTTTAATCATGTTACTAACTCACCGACGTTATTGTGACTATGCAATATACTCTCAAACCCAAACACAAGATAGAGACTTTTAAAAAATCAGAATAACCTTTTTATCTTTATACCTAAATGAAATTATATAAGTCAATCTAAAGCATTTCAGAATGAGAACATGAAGATTTGATTTTATATCTTTATGACCATTATATTATTAATTTATAGTTAAACCTTGCAAAATTTTCTAATTTATAGCTGGTCAATATTAGGTAATGTTAGAATCAATTTAATAGCAATATAATTAATAAGCAAATTTTCATTAGTAATTCTTAGCCAGAAAGTAATTAGTCTTCAATATAAACTGTTTAATAATGTTAGTAACTCATTGATTAAAGTGAATACATAAGAGCACCCAAACCTAAATGTAAGATAGAGATTTTTAAACAATGCAGTTGAAGGCTGATTACTTTCTGATTAAGAATCACTAATGAAAACTGCACTTGTAAATTAAATTGTTATGAAATTGATTCTAACATCATCTTATATTTACCAGCAGTAAATTTGAAAATCATAATGGATCTAAACTTACAAAGATTGAATCTTCATGCTCTCATTACGAAATGCTTTTGGTTGGCCTATGTATAATAATTGCCTTAAGTACAAAGGTAAGACAGCTGTTTTTATCTTTTAAAAAGTCTATCTTGCATTTGAGTTTGAGAGTGTCCTGTATACTCACTACAACATCAGTAAGATAGTAATATGATTACACAGCACATAACAAAGGCTGATTACCTTCTGATTAACTTTTTTCTACAAATAAATTGTCTTGCAAATTTACAATAAGCATGCATAAAAAATATCAGTTGCATTTAATCACAGCTTTTTGTTTTGATGTATGTTTATATAGAGCTATACAAAATAATAATGACATCTTTATTAACTCAATGTAGAACTATCATTTGCATCAGTTTGTATTTATGTGTCATACATGTTCATAAATTAAACATACTTATATGTGGTTGAATTGACTAACACCGTCATATATGTGATATACGTGATCAGATTAAGGTAAATTGGCCACAAGTATGATTTCTGGAATGGAAGTTATATGTCTTCAATTTCTGGTGATAACTAATGTCTTAATATAATTGATATGAAATTAATTGGTTATTCTATGGATACAAGTGAAATCTTTGATTTTGTTAACTGGTCTCCATTGAGATTGATAGGTAAAGGTCCTTTTTTTTGTAAATGATTCTTATGGTTTGTGAATAAATTTTTCTTTTGAAAGATAACAAATTATTTATTAAGAGAAAAGCTCCTGTTTCTCTGAGAGATTTCTTTCAGTGGAGGATTTTACTTTTCTGATTACTGTTCAAGAGTAGAGACCAGAAACTCATTTACAGAACTCATTTATATCAAATGTCAGGATAAATTTTGAGAAATTTACAGTGTCAACCTCATATTTTTTCAAAAAATACTTGACTATATGAGCTGTAAGAATAAGAATATATTATATTTAAAGATATAACAGTGCTGTATAGAAATAATGTTTATATCAGTCTGTAGATATGGTTACAGAATAATGATTAGACCATAAAAACACCATGATATGGTTGATCAAATCATGGGTTTTATCACTGTGTTTTATAATTGACCGAATACATGTCATCCTAGTTAAAATACATAATTTTTGGCTGTTGATTGTGTCATTATTACTTGTCCATTGTAGTGACCACTTGATACATCATTTGGTTTTGAAGTGATTGCTTTTCAATGGTCTGCTTGTGAAACATCTGAAAGTTTAGACGTGTAGAGCTTCATGATAATTTGTATCATTTGATTCTATTTTTTAGGCAATAGATCTTCATAGTATCTCAAGTCTCTCTCAGCCTTGATTTCTGGCTACAATTATTTCTAACTATATTTCATTCTCCATTTTTTAAAGGAATATAATCATCATTCCCTTAAGAGTGTTAATCTTGAAGCGTTAAACAGTACTGCAGTTCACATCAGATTATGTTACTGCTAGTTAGGCATCAATAATTTGATCTTTTTTTTAAATAGACAGATGAAAAAGGTCTTCTCACATACTTATACAACAGACTCACTTTTTTTTTTTGTCATATGTCATAGCATCGGCCGGGACGCGAACCCACAACCGTCTGCAACCAACTAGTTGCTTGCATGACGGCTGCGATATCTCTCGGCTAACAACGCAAGACTACAACAGACTCACTTTTCTACTCAAAGTTGTATATTAAGTAATGCTCCCGTTTTATATACTTATGTAATTTGTTTTAAATAGGTATGCACGATGTATATGTATTTTGATATTTTCTGTCAGAAGACGGGTTGATATTATTAGAGTACTGTGACCAAGTGAAAATTCTTAATTATTATTAGTGTTAGTTTTTCATTTTCTTCCACTCCTTTAATGCACATCCTACATCTTAATATTTAGACCAACGTCATAACCTATAGTGAGCCTTTTACATAGTTAAGATTCATTACTTTTTTAAAAATGTTTTGTTTATATATATAAGCATAACATTTTAAAAAGTTTAATTGAATTTCTAATGTGTAGGTAGTTTAAGAAACATCAAAATGTATTATGAATGATTTTTATTTTTTTAAATGAATCTTTTTTTTTTAATTGAATAAAAGATGATTTTTGAAGATTTTGCTTTTAAATTTCTGCAGGTTTTTTTTTTTTAATGCTTTTTCATTGCAGTTTTAATAATCCTTGTTTCCGCAACTTTTTAAATATCCAGTATAAGGGCCGCTAATTTTAATTGGTTAGTTTTTAATAGGGACGTACTTGAGTGAAGTTGCGTCTTTAATTTTACTGAAGAAAATAAAATAACTCGGTAGTGCTTAATTGTAAAAAATATCAATAGTAAATTCATTAATATTTTTATTTTTTGAATAAACATTTAAAAACATTATTGTTATTTTTTAAAAAATAAATATTTAATGTCTTATATTTTAAGAATTGTAAAATTTTTAGTATATTAAAAATTGGCGTATTTTTGCCCCATTGGTCAACCTTTTTCTTCATTTTGTCGGCTCAGCTTTGTTAATTCTAATTGTAATAGAAGTAAACAAAAGTCTTGATTTATTTCAGCAATATAAGTTATGATATTTTTGCGCAAAATAAATATATGATTATATCCGTACACAATTTCATGTAAATACACACATATGTAACATACAAATGCCTATTATAAACATGTAAATATAGTTTAATGTTCAAGCATATTGTCAGTGATTACTGTACTTCTACAGGGCAAACCCAATTAGTGCTTTTCCCACAAATGTCTATTGGAAAGTTTTTTTCCTATAGTGATCAGTAAGCTTTTGATCTCTTTATCCTATCTTAAAGAGATCTTTTTCTAGGACGATTCTTACCTCCTAATATGCCGACAAGAATTGTCCTGGGGCACTGATTATCTTTTCTTCTTATTATGTGCCCAACCCATCTTAATTTTTCTTTAATTTTTAGAATAAAGCTGTTTTTGAGCTTAATCCATTTGTTTCTTTTTCAACTTTTCTTTGTTATTCCCAAGGTACTTATTTCCATATATCGTTGTGTTATTTGTAATCTTTGCTTCACTTATGAATCTAGACTTATTGTTTTAAAATGATATAAATACACGTCTATATGAATGACACATACATACCTGGATATATATATAACTTGGATGTTTATATACGTTTTTATTTTTGTTTGTTGTTCACGGTTTGGTTTGTATAATCATCACAAAACTATTCACCTTTTTATTTTTATCTCTGTTTTATTTTTTTCTTCTGTAATTTTAGAATTGCCGCAATAATCAAATGATTTTATTGCTCAAGAGAACTGGAATCGTACAACGATCATGTACTCCAGAGTCGGGATAATCTACCACTGCACTAACCACTCGGCATAATGATGATATACTTTGAAAATATTGAGTATTAACGTAATGTAAAATAAAATGCACATTTATATAATCATGCATACATTTCACCACAGTTGTTTAGTCATTGAATATTTTTTTCTAATGTTTGAACTAATATAAAGCACATCAAGTTATTATTCTAATGCACATATATATAAAATGTTAAGTTCTTTATAAAGACATTTCTGTAATCAAGGCTATAAAGCTATGAGAATCGGCCTGTCTGATATTTTCTGCCTTAGTCTGTGCATCAATGGATATCTTCATTCTATTGATAGCCAAAGAATTAACCATGTATTGATTCTACATTAACAATTTTTTACTAAGTCCATGCTGATTCTTCTGGAGATAGTATGAATGGCATTCCATCTATCTATAAGATTTTCAATATACTATATCCCTTTGCAGTTTAGTTCAATCATAGAATGATAGACTCCAGAGATAAAAAGTTTTCTTTTGATGCTCCATCTGTGCCCCATTTATCAGTGTGGGTGATTAATCTTTCAGCTATTTATTTTCAGCATAATGTATAAGATTTTATAATTGCTTTCTCATTCAGTAGAAAATATTTTACCTAACATGTATGATATAATAATATAAAGAAAAAAACCAATTCAAATAAAATTCATTTTAAATATATCCCCATGCATCACATTGCAGAGGAAGAGCATCAAACTTACAATCTAAAGATACTTTCATCAAAGTTCAATCTGCCTCTATCAGTGCCCAGTGTTATGTGTCCTTCCATGTGACTAACTTTTGATTATTTATTTTCATTGTAGTGTGTAAGAAGAGTTTATGATTGCTTGTACAATTTGAAATACTGTTTTATTGGCATGATTATGATCAATAATTGCTAATATTCTACCTTTTTACTATCTAATACAGATAATAGTAATAAGGTGATTAAGAAAACAATGCAAATAAAATTTAATATAGATTTAGCAAAAGGCAAGAGGTATAATCAATAATTGGGAGGGGGGGATATCAGTCTATGACATCTTCAGTTCTTGCCCAGTCCAAACTCACTAATTGAGAGGAGGAAAGAAATTGCTTTGCTCTTTTCAAAATCAAGAAATATACAAAAGTTATTTTTGATTTGGAAATGCATTTTTTATGCAAAATAATATTTTGTATCTGGTATGTTAATTATAGCAATAGTGTATACAGTTTGAAGATATTAGAATATAATAGTATAGATAGAAATTGCCACCTTGTACTGCAATTTGCCTAGATGTTTAAATTTTGAAAATTCTGTTTTCAAATTATTCAATTTAATTCTCATATATTAACAAAATGGAACTTTATTCTTTAATTACTTAGTCATAATTATTTTTTATTTAATTTATAGAATTTAAAGCTATTTATTAATTTAGATGCTACCATTCTTTACTTATGAATATCTTTTCATCATAATGATATACTATGGAAACAGTATGATTTATGCCCCCTAACTTCTTGATTAGCATTGTTTTTTACCATCAACTTTTCTGAGCATTATATTCTTTTCCAATAAATAAAATTGCTCAATAATATGATAATTTTAATCTAGTGATTTGTGTCAATTCTTGAAATAATCCACTTGATTGTTTTCTTCAGATTCTTCTGTGAGTCGTAGATGATTTTTTTTTTATGTGTCTGTACACCTGAGTTTCATTTTATGCAGTAGATAGGTTCCACAGAAAACCTGCATTAAAAAAAATCACACAAAAATAGACTTAACTTACCTTGAAATATGGGGGATAGGTTCTGTATTTTTCAGAATTCACATAAAAGCAAAGCAACAAGGAAAATTTACTTTAAAATTAAAAAAATAAGCAAATAAAGTATTACTAATAAAAAATTTCAAATATTTGAAAAAAATTAATACAAGTCAAACTTTTTTTACTTTTTTTTATTAACTACAGTATTTAATTTTACATTTTTCATACATATTTTAATCATTACCACTAGCGTTCGTTTGTAAACTGGTAAGAAATCAGATTCAATGTGATGTGATGTATTGTGGCTTCTCCTTAAATGAAGTCAAGAATCTCTCAGCAATTATGCCCAGAAAAACCTGTTAACCACTTTATTTTTATTCGTGATGTGATGTACAACTAGCGCCACTTTTAGTTTTGTGCTGAGTTAATGGTTTTCTGTTTCTGTATTTAAAAAAATGACATCGCAATCAAAACAAAAAGATTATGCATTATCACTATTAAAGATTATTTTCAGTTTATAAAATCTTCATTTTTTATTTTAAAAATCTAAAAGATTATTTATTTCTGTTATATATAACAAAATACGGTTTAAAATTTTAAATTTTTTGAATATTTATTGAGATATTTTTATATGTAAGTATAAATTTATTATTATTATTTACTCATTAGTATAAATAGGTTATTTACATAGAAGCTAAAATTCTAAACACAGCTTCAGGCCATATTCATGTTAGCTGCTAATATAACGTTATATTTTTGAAAAAAAAAGTATTTCAAGTCAAAATAAGTTATTAATAATTTACATTTCTTGATATCTAATAAATATAATGAAATATGAAAGATATTAAGAAGAAACATGAATCGCATAACTTCAAAATCACATTAAAATAATCTGCATAAAACGAGACCCAGGTGTATATTCATTTTGTTGACTCAACATTTCTCTTCCTTGATTTTTTATTATGTAACTTTCATATCCACATACCTTATAGAAATTACCATAGCCTAAATAATTAAGAAATAAATTCCTATATGAGAAGTTTTTTTAGGTCCATCATTACATTGATACCAAGTGAAATTCTCTTATATTTTAGAATCTGGATTAAGAAATGATCCAGATGAGTAAATATTGTCTAAAATTCTTACATGCACCACAAATTTTAAAATCACATGTTATCTATACTATTAAAATTTTTGTTTTTTTTTCACATTTGTAAAAAAATAATAATAATAATAATAATAATAATTGCAGATTAAAAAAAAAAAAAAATAGACTTTTTTATTATTGACAACAGTCTTCAAAATTTGAGTTATTTTTCAAGTCTTAAATTTTGTAACTTTTAGATCCTGTAGTTTAGATAATGAAAAACTCTCATTTTACTCTTTTTTTTTTTTTTAAAAAGTATTCAGTTATAAATAACGATTATTTATATTAATCACACTAATAATTTTCATGGAAGAATAAAATAAAGATTGATAATCATGAATTATAAGTTAGCAACTACAATAAATTGGTCAAATTTTGGCATTAGATATAGAATAAACATGAGTGCTTTTTGATAGAATTAATTTGGTATTAAAAGGAGATATGACTATGTCAATGCATTTTACCAAATTTTGATTATGGATCTGAAATGTGAACACTTAGCAAGAAAGTAATACAGAGTCTTAACAGACCACTCATTGAAGTATGGAGAGATGTATGATGAAAATAATAAGACTAATAAAAAGTGAAATATTTGGTAGAGAGAACAATTAAGTATCACAGACATCATTGAAAGAATTAAGAGAATGAAATGGATCTGGGATAGAGAAGAGATAGTATAAAGACTAGGGATCATCTGTTGGTAATGGGAAAATTGTTTTCTGACACTTGGGAGCAGATAGAACTGAACTGCAAAGAGGTTGATTGTCCAATAAAGCAGGCAAAACTCGTAACACAAAACAGAGATACCCCCTGTGGATGACATGGGTGAAGCGAGCATAAGAGGCAGGCAAGCTGTAAGGTTGATATCCACCATCCGTAAAAGTTTGGTGTGGAATAAAGGTGGGATTTAGCTATAACATAAGCACATCTTATATAATTATACACAATTTGACAAGTCTTATTGACCAACAAGTGCAGCATATAGCATGTCGACTAATGAAGTGTATTGCCCACAGGAAATAATCTAGAAAAGAAATATAATCCTTAATTTCAAATACAATTCACACAACTCACACTAAGACCATTAGACCACAGGTTTTCTAAGGATTGAGTGAAGTAGCTGTTGTACCTTGTGTTATACATTCATAAGGTGTCAGGTTTAATATGAAGAATCAAGACTGTACTTTGTCTGAAGGATTATGGGAAGTTAAATAGTGATGCAGTGCAGCTGCTCAAAATTGTGGTAACTAATCAATATATATCATGAAATTATGCTAAAATTAGCTGATCACTTACGCCTTTTCTTTGACATCATGGCATAGCTGTGGAAACATGTTATATCCAACCAAAATATGTCAAGCCCAATATTAATGCTCAAGACTGCATATAGTTTGATATATAGAATTTTGGTTTAAGATGTAGGGTAGCATCCAAACCTTGTGTACAACCAGTCCATATGTAACATGGTTTTATGTATACACTCTGTATTAATTTTCCTTAATAAAAAAAAAAAAAGATAGACAAATAATAAAAGTCAAACTGAATCCTTAGAGATTATTAAAAAAAAAAAAATCTAGAAATGATTAAGTGAGATGGATGAAATAATAAAGTTTTTTAAATATATTATGAAGAGAACTGTATTAAACATGAAAAGACTCATTCTGCAATAGATTAATAATATTTGAAAAGGATGATGATATTAACTCATTATTTAATCACATATAATTTTGTGAGTTTCATTTTACATGTTTAGAAATAAAGCAATTAAAATCTGTTTAGTATAAAAGTAAGATTTCAACCTATTTTGTTCAGTGGTTAATGACATTGATGTTTGGTGCAGCTGATGAAGGGGCTCCTCTGAAACCTGTTGTCCTTTGAGCTTAATATTATAATAGTTCAGAAATGAGAATTATATATTGATTAGATAAAATATGAATTAATAGAGGATGCTTAAAGGCACACATTAGTAAAGTTATAAGATATAATCACATATGTTAATTACATGATTGATTATATTTTTAATTAAATAACATACCTTTCTTTTGACAAAAAAAAAAGGTTAAAATTTGATATTTTAAAGCAATAGAAAATGATAGTGATGCTATCTTAACAGCCAGTTTTTTTTCTTTAATCATTTTAAGGGTTAATAACTTTAGAGGAATATTTTACTTGTCATATGATTAGTTACTTAGGAAGTCATGTGATGTTCAAGTATTAAATGTGACAGATTGTATCATTTCATAAACAGTGATTTTTAACACCTTTTTTTTCCTTTTATAGGGTAAAGTTCAATTTTACTCATCAATTAGTCATAATTATCATTAGAAAACTAACTATTCAGAGCATGACGTATATCAAGTTTTAAACTATTAATCAAAAAATATTAAAAATAAAATTATAAAAAGAAGACATCTGTTGATATTTTAATTATGTATTTTCTTTTGTTTAAGTTATAAAGTATATATACAGAATATTTCATTGGAGAAATTTCCACCATAAAAATTATCCATGATGTCTTCATTATAAATTACATTAGTATATAAAAATTATACTCTGCTGCGTGTTTGTTGTCAGTAAATGGTAAGCTTTCATACGATCAAAGCTAAAGCATAATTGGCTCATTCTACATTTTATGTTTACTGACAGTTCGTTTGCATATAGGTTTGCCGGGATTTTTCAGTATGTCCACATTATTTAATATTTTTATTGAATAATTAATGAATTACATATTGTGATTGTAATTTGCATTCCTCTAATTATCCTGAAAATCATTTAATTTTAAATATATGTGTCCTATAGTTATTGAACAGCCAAATTAAAAAATATTTGTGATCATTCCCAAGTTAGATTTCGAAAGAATGATTTAAATGAAATTCCAAAAAATGCCCCTCTCTTATATCAATGTCAACCTATTTGTCCAAATAAAAAATGACCATATTGTTTTGTCGATTTTCAGTGTTGATAAACTGATATAGACAATCAATTAAATATTTAAATGCAGTCATGAATATATAAGTATATCTACTGTTTGATTGTGTAAATGTTCTAATAACATTTAGAAAAGAGAAGATAATTAAAAGGAAGTCAATTTAAAATCAGAAAAATTAAAGAATATTTTCTTCAAAGATGTTAGTTTTTTTGCTTTAATTACGAAAAATCACAGCAAATTATTTTTTATTCATCTATGTGTATTTATAGATATAAACACAATAGGATTCAAATAAAAATGCTCTTCATGTTACAAAGCCATTTATATTTGATTTTTTAAAATAACTATTTAATTAAGAGAATATTCAAAAACTTAAAAATATAAGAAAAACTGTACAATATAGATGAAATCTTATATGTGTTTGTCAGATATGTTTAATACATAGATTTAGCTTTTCCCTGTTAAGAATCATCGCTCTGAAAGAGCAAATCATGATACATGATGTAGATCATGAAATAAGTAGATCTTAATGCTTGGACATAAACCTTATTACCATGACAATAACAAACGTACTGATTTTGATACATATGTATCAGTAACACATATAATAAATTTTGTAGAAAATTATTTGTGTATAATTTATAATAATAGAGGGAATAAAAATGTGTAACTTTATAAAAATTTATCATTGATTTGCAGCTATCTACTACATAATATTTTTTTAAAATTAATTATCCCTGGCTGTGAATGCATCTATATATGTTTTATTGTTATTTAAAAATGTAAAGAATGATTGAAAGTAGTAATAAGTGTATATAGTAATTCAAATGTATTGTGAATTTATATACAGTTGTTCAATTTAAATAGAATTATCATTTACATAATTAAAAATGAATGATAACTATTTTTAACTGATCTCTTCTAACTAACACCAAAGCTTAACAATTCGAATATGAAATGTTGCTAAGTAAAATTTATTTAAATTATTTTAATAATATGGTATATTAAATAAATAAAGTAGTGTACTGATTAACTAAGTTGTCAATTATTCACATTGCCAATTATTTATCATTTTCTTTTTAAAAATTTATTATTTAACACCCGCAGAAGACGCATGCACAATTAGCTTGAAAGGCAGATCTTTGAATGTATACTATATGTCACTACGTTCTTACCCTTAATGCATTTATTCTGATTAATTATTAAAAAAATATCATTATCTAAGTTAAAAATGAATAGTGATCAATTATTTTCTTATGGTTGAACAATATTCAATGTCAAAACTCTCCATACAGTAGTGCCATCTTGTGCCAACAAGAGCAATCAATGGATGCCAGAAGGCTTGTGCATAAAATCCCTATCTAGTGCCTACTCATCCAATATCACCAGACTAGTTTCTGGCTTGTGGCCATCGTCAGTGAGGAGCCTTGGATCTGAGAGCACTGCACCTAGATCAACCCTCCAGCAGCCACCTTTTAACTCTACTTAACTACAAAACTACGAGAATGAAATTGAAAACACAATAATATTTTCAATCTAAGCTTAATAGCTTATATAATTATATTGGTCTGAACTTTTATGTGCTAGTATGAGATAGTGATCATGTGATGTTTAGTGGTTTAATATTCAATGTAATTTAACATATATACTTGAGAGTTAAAAGTCTTGGAACCAAAATGAACCTGTAGCCATTCAATTATTTATGGTGAGTTTTTGTCGCATTTAAGGAATACATATTTTAAAAATAAAATAAGCCTATTATAGTGAATAATTTAATGTCTGATAAATAATTTTTTTTATTGCCATTTAAAAATATACAATCAAAATTATGATTATCTGTGTGTACAGGAAGGTAATCATTAATATTGCTACATTATCATGCTAATTGTGGTGTCTATAATCCAAAAAAATGAGAATACATTGTTAGATATGGCCCTTATTAACAGTCTTAAGGCAGTGAACTGGAAACAGTGAAACTGTTTCATTTTATGTTTGATGTTGGTAAAGTAACCATATCTGACAAAAAGAGAGAGAATTGTATTATATTTTAAAGTAATCATATGGTTTGGGCATGAATAGTTTTGTTTTTTTAAATTAGAATATGTGCTTTATAATAATAAACACTCATTCAAAATTAAAAAAGTATGGTCATTCCAATTCCAATAAAAAAAAAAAAAAAAAGGAGAGAAGAAAAACACTAACTCCCTCCAAAAATCGTTTTGCATTGACTATACAAATTAATCTGTGAACTACAAATACATCTGCCTAGAAAACATGCTGGTTCCAATTTTCTGTTTACTTGATATTTTATAATATTCTCTTTTAGGTTTTTTAGTTTCCTTAGCAGAATTTTTTTTTGCTGAAATATTTCAACTCTATGTCTAATTGTAATTCTCCAATGGAGTGGACATTAGGAATTTACCCTTAAAGGAACCGAGCAGGGCAAATTCCTAATGTCCATTCCATACATTCTTGTTGTTGCAGCTGTTATTACTATGTGATTATTCATATAGTATATGAACATGGATGGGCTGCTCACCAACATGCATTAGCCAGCATGGTGAGTTTATTGGCTTTTTACCTCTGAGTTTAAGATCAAGAAACACCATGGTCTTTCTTCTCAGTGCCTGATAAGGCAGAATGAATGTTTGTGTATGACAGACAAAAATAAAGCATGGCCCTTATTCCCAGGAGGCTGTAAAGTCACCAACCAAGGCAGCGGTTGGTGGCCGAAGGCGGAGGGTGCTAAGAATCCCCTGATTGTGGACCCAGGCTGCCATTTGATGACGACTTTTTATTTAGGTACTTACAACTGCAGATCACTTTCAAGTGAAGGAAGATTGCAAGAATTAGAAGAAGAATTGTCTTATATTAAATGGGACATTATTGGACTTTGTGAAGTTAGAAGAAAAGGTGAAGAAACAATTGATTTAAAAAGTGGAAATATACTCTATTATAAAGGCACACATATTGGAAATACAAGTGGAGTAGGATTCATTATAAATAAAAAGTGGAAGAACAATATTGTGGAGATTGATGGTGTATCGGACAGAGTTGCAAGATTAGTTATACAACTTAATAGCAGATACCAAATGCAGATAATTCAGGTTTATGTCCCAACAAGTTCTCATAATGATGAAGTAGTAGAAGATTTTTATATGGATGTACAAAAGGCTTTTGATCAGAGTAAACAACATTTTAAAATTGTTATGGGAGACTTTAATGCTAGAATTGGTAGACAAATGAAAGATGAAATTGTTGTAGGTAATTTTGGTTATGGTAATAGAAATGAGAGAGGACATAGACTTGTGGAGTTTGCAGAAAAAGAAAAACTTTATATTATGAATTCATTTTTTGAGAAAAATGTTAAAAGGAAATGGTCATGGAAGCATCCAAATGAAGGTACAGCAGAATTGGATTATATTTTGACTAACAGGAAATACATATTTCAAGATTGTAATGTTCTTAATAAATTTAACACAGGAAGTGATCATCGATTAGTAAGGTGTAAGTTACGTGTTAATGTAAAACTAGAGCGACAAAAATTATTAAGAAAAACAATATTTACAGTTGATATTCCTAATCTTCAGAAACATTCTAATGAATTTAAATTAGAACTTACAAATAGGTTTCAAGTGTTAGGAGATTTTGAACATGATTTAGATTTGAATGAAATTAATATGAAAATAACTGATACACTTTTAAAAACTGCAACAAAGATAGCTGGTAGGAAAAAGCAGCAATTGACTAATAAAATTTCTACTGAGACTAGAGAATTTATGAAGAAAAGAAGGAAATATGAAGATATACAAAAATGATGTATTAAAAAGAATTGAATATCTCGAATTTTGTAAAATGGTACGGAAAAGAGTTGAAAATGATATAAGAAAGTATAACTGTGAAATAGCAAGGAAAGCTGTAGAAGAAAATAAAAGTCTCAAGAATGTTAAACAACATTTTGGTATTGGTAGGAAATTTATATCTGCAATAAGAAAAAAAGATGGAATTATTACTAAAAAGAGAGATGACATCATGAAATTGGTAGAAGATTTTTATCAAGAATTATATAGTAATAAAGAACAAGTACCTCTTATATCTATTACATCTTCCGAATTGCCCAGAATTTTAAATGAAGAAGTGAGACATGCAATTAAATGTATGAAGAAAGGAAAGGCTCCAGGAAATGATGGAATTATAATTGATATATTAAAAGAAGCAGGTGAAGAAGTAGAAACAATTTTAGCAAAGTTATATACCAAATGTCTAAATGATAAAGATGTACCGGAAGATTGGAAGAATGCAGTAATAATATTAATATTTAAAAAAGGTGATAAAGAAGATATTAGAAATTACAGACCTATCAGCCTTTTATCAGTTTTATATAAAATTTTTACCAAGGTAATTACAACTCGTCTGCAGAGAACTTTGGATTTCCACCAACCAAGAGAACAAGCTGGATTGAAAAGTGGTTTTAGTACAATAGATCATATCCAGGTATTGAGAGAAGTCATAGAAAGGACAAATGAATATGAGTTGTCATTATGTTTTGGATTTGTAGATTATGAAAAGGCATTCGATTCTATACACATTTCTTCAGTGATTAAAGCATTGGATCATGAAGGTATAGATCCAGGATATTGTCATATTTTAAAGAATATTTATAAAAATGCAACAGCAACAATTATATTACATAATGATACTGGAAAAATCAACATTGAGAAAGGTGTAAGACAAGGTGACTCCATATCTCCAAAACTTTTTACAGCAGTGCTGCAAGAAGTATTTTGTGGATTAAAATGGGAAACTAAAGGAATGAAAGTAAATGGAGAGTATTTAAGTCATTTAGATTTTGCAGATGATGTAGTTGTTTTTGCAAATAATGCTTCAGAGTTGCAGGAAATGTTGCAGGAGTTAGCAGATGAAAGTAGAAAAGTAGGACTAAAGATAAATGTTAAAAAGACTAAAGTAATGTTTAATCGATTTGCTCAAAGTATGAAAATAAAGATTGATTATGAAGAATTAGAAGAAGTTAACAGTTACAAATACCTTGGTCAGATTATTAATACAAATGGAAACATAATGGAGGAAATTAATCATAGAATTAAACTTGGTTGGAGTGCTTTTGGTAGAAATAACTTGATACTAAAAGAATGGTTTTTAACAAATGTGTTTTACCAGTTCTTACTTATGGGTCTGAGACTTGGACACTTAATAGAAGAGCAATACAGAGACTTCAGACCACTCAAAGGAGTATGGAGAGATGTATGTTGGGAGTAACAAGAAGAGATCAAAAACACAATGTATGGGTAAGACAACAAACAGGTGTTACTGACCTTATTGAAAAAATTAAAAGATTGAAATGAAGTTGGGCTGGACATATTGCTAGAAGAAATGATAATAGATGGACAATTGAAATTTTAAACTGGATTACAAGAGATTGTAAAAGACCCAGATAGAGACCACATGTGAGATGGATGGATGAAATAAGAAAATGTGCAGGGGTGTTGTGGAAAAGAGAAGCTAAAGATCGGAGAAGATGGATTAAACTTGGAGCGACCTTCATCCTGCAGTGGATTGATAATGGTTGATGATGATGATTCTACTCTCTGCAATATTTTCCCAATAAAAACAATTAACATTGCACTTTTGTACAATGTCTCTGAGCTAATCCTTATAGTGTGCATAAAGCTATTTTTCTTACAAAACATGTCTTAAGTTCACCATAAAACACCCTTTTAGAAAGTCTTCTATTGTTCGTTTGTTTTAAAAAAATAATAAAATGTACATTTCTTCTTAAGGAACTATTTTGTAAATCAATTATTTTCTTACAGTATATATTTCTTATTTTAAAATACAAAAGTAATATTTTTAAATAATATAAAGATATAATTATACTTCATTTTATATGAAATAAATATAATTAATATATTAACAAATAATAGGACTATCTTATTTAAATATTTTTATAAATATTTTTTTATAACTTGATTTAGAACGTCATATTATACAATTTCCCATAATTTCTCGTAAAAGTATAAATTTATTATTTGAATGATTATAAATAATCATATGCTTCAACTATTAGCATAAAATCTAAAAAAATAACACATAACATATAAATTGCATGCAAATGACTCTGGAGAGATAAAAGCTTCAGAAGAAGCTTGTGGTTAAGACCTGTAGAGGTCCCTACTATCGCATTTTTACGCGCATATTCTTGAGGTTACAGTCTTAGTAAATATTATTTACTTATTTATGTTAATTTGAAATATTATGTTATTATTTCTATTTGGTTTTGCTTGACTTAATCATTGCTACAAATTAACTAGAGAGATGATAGAAATCTAAATGCTTTTAGTAGGCTACTCAAAACATTTTAATATATAAATCAGACTCGATGTAGAAATCATTAAATAATATGCTACCCTAAAAGTGAGATACTGGATTTAATTGCATTTACGAAAGTGGCAAATTACAATTGATGATGATGATAGTCCTACATATATACATGCATTTCTATATCAGATATACATAAATACATATAATGATCATTGTGCCAGCATTGAAAATATTTTATTTTCTGAAATAGTTGTGGCATTTCTACTCAAGCAGAGAGAGATTCCTTCTAAAAATTTAAACATTGCTATAATCTTGGTTTTTAATTAGTACTAAAAATAATATTCTTTTACTTATTTAATGTATTCTTTTATGCATTTTAATCAGTGTAGATATTTATAGTTCCCCCCACCTAATAAAGTTAATTCGAAATAGTTTTATTTTTAATCCTAAACAGCTTTCTTCCTTTTTTTTTTTTAAAAAAAAAAAAAAAAGATAGCAAAAATATCTAATATCAGCCAATTCTGTTTTCTTTTCAAAACTGTATTTACATTTTATTATCCTTAATTATAACTAGAAATTTATTATAAAATGATTTTTTCAAGTGAAGGTAATTGATTTTATACACTGATGCATGCTATTCTAAATAGGAGTAGAATCTCTTTAAAGTTTAGAACTAAAGCATTTTTATTATTATTACAAAACTGAATGATACTCTTTGAAATGTAATGCAGTTTTTTAAAAAGGTTGTTGCTGAATATTGTGCTCAGTTTGGAGAAAAAGTATATTAAATTTCTGGATATGTATTCAAATCCATTTTTTTGTTATTTCGCCGAAAAAGAATAAAAAGTATTACATCACAAAATAACGTGAACTTGATACATAATTTCACACACCTTATGTTTCAAATCAATATCTTTTTTTCTGTAAGAGTAATTAGAAAATTCATGAATTGGGCTTTATTCATGGCCTCAATTTTTTTTTTAAAGACCCAAAAATTAACCCTGGCCCCATTTATTTCAAAAATGAAATATTATAGCTTGTGTCTTTTGTAACTGTAACTAAACAGAAATAAATAAATGAAATTTATCATCCACTGATCTATGCAAATGTGGGTACAAACAAACTATGAACTATGTAACCATGACTAAATCTATTGTTACAGTGTTGGGATTGAAGAACTTAATAAAGTAAATAAATATTCCAATTGAATAACATAATAAAGACTTAAATCAAGAATTCCCAAACTTTTTTCGGCAGCAGATCCCTTTACCAAAAATTTTCAAAATCATCGACCCCCTAGTCATTTACTTTACTTACTCAAATTAATAAATTTCTACAGTATTTAATATTAAATATTTTACTAAATATCAAGCTTTTCATTTTAATCAATTGTAATTAATGATTGAAAAAGATAAAAGCATTATGGAATATGGCATTATCTTGTGCAACCATTTAATATCGAAACCTGCACTAATAAAAATTAAAACAAAAAAATATGACAGAGTTTTTTTTTAAATTTTTGATATTTATAAAATAAATATGTAAATTCAAAATAATTACAAATATTGAAACACTTTATTAAACCAAAAATATGAAGTGAAAAGATCCACATATTCAGACAGAAAACAAAATTACAATAACAAAGATTTTAATCAAAATTATAAAAATAAGAATACCCAATAAATTAAACTGAATTTGATGATATGGGCGCATTTGGTGACCTGTCAACAATTCATCTATGTCTGGTTTTAAATTAGTGAGTTGCATTCTCAAATCTCCACAGTCAGTGATATGCAATCGATGTCTGTTCAGAAGCAGGTTTAAAACTACACTGAAGCCTCTCTCTGCCAGATACAATGATGGAAATGCCAGTAAATAATTTTATACAACTTGTCCATAGATCTGGGTACAGAAGTGGAATATTTTGTTGCAGCCAAAACTTTTGATAACTGTTTAAATTATACCTTGAGATTTTCATTTATGCTGTTGGTTATCAGTTCATTTTGCAAAATTTATATTTGATTCTGCACTAGTAGTGTTTGGGTTTATTACCCACTCTGGTATTTCCAATGATAGAATATATTTGAACCTAGATGTGTTCTTCTTAGATTGTGCCTCTCTTAAATAAGTTTGGGGAACTGGGATAGCTCATATCTTGCAATATTTTGCTTAAAAAACATTGAGATTCAAATTGTCTCTTTGCAGTTGTATATTATCATCATTAAATTTGTCAGTTAAATAAGCAGTATCTGTTTTACTCTTAAGTAATTTTTTTTTCAAACTGCAATCCTCATCATCTCTTGCCAAACATAAACCTTTTGAAAGCCATCAGACTTTGGTATGGGAACTAATCAATATAAATCTTCATTGCTTTTCTTGTATAATCAAGAAAACAGTCTATTTTTCAAAGCATTACTTTGAATTTTGTTCACAGCTGTTATAACAAGCTGAAGCAATTGATGCAATTTATCGCTAAGGTTCTTGGCTACTGAAGGTTGCCTATGGATTACGCAGTGAACTGCAAGCATGTCAGGTACATATTGTTCCAGATAACTTATAAAACTGTGATAATGGCCAACCATAGATGGTGTTCCATCTGTCACAACAGCTATTATATTTGTTAATGGAATCATTTTTTTCCTGAAAAATAGTTCATTTAATTAAAAAATGGTGTCAGTTTCTAAAGTTCTAGCAAAAAGCAGCTCTTCATGCACTTCCTGATCTTGAATAAAGAAAATGTAGCCAGCAACAAAGCTTTATTACCCGGTAATGTTGACTCATCCAGTTGGAGGGGAAAAACATTTTTTTGCAAATGATTACACAAGCAGTTTTCCATGTCATGACTCATTTTGTCGATACATCTTTGAATTGTGTTATTGTTTACAGGAATCCTTTTTATAACATCTTGTGCAGGTTTGTGGAGTTCAGTGCTCTTTACCTTTGTGATGGCCAGTAGAATGAGTTTCTCCCCTATAGCATGTAGTTCACCAGACTTCGCGATGAGTAGAAATATGTTATATGATGCTCTTAATCCATCATCATTTTGCTGAAATAAACATATTATCCATCATAGTTCTCTTCAGAATTTTATCTTTAAGTGATTTAAAGTATGACAAATCTTTTTTGTCAGGGTGAATTCCGTTCAAGTGATCTGCTAGTTTTGATGGTTTCATAGCTAAAGACTTTTTCGCTTATGAGGCGTGTTGGTAAATGTTTATTTGATAATGATATTACAAATCCTAACTTCAAATAGTCCAAGCTGTACTGTCTGCATTTCTTTTTTATTTCAGTCTTATTATTATTGTAAGAAATAAAAACTTTTATTAACAAACAATTTTGACAGCCCCTGTGATAAAAAAAAAGTCTGTACTTATTTGAAACAGAAGATTTTTGTTCAAACTCAAATAAATAAACTGTGCCCTCTGATTTTCTTTTTTGCAGTACTGTTCCTCAATAAATAATTATATTCAAACTTCAAATGACAAATAAGTACATGACACAACAAATAAACCATATTATGGTGTTTTATGAAGACATGACCACACAAGAATGTTGATAGATCCTGATAGTATTGAATATCGTCTCATCCCATCATGAGCAAGTGCAGACATGTAATGGTTTTTAATGTCCACACTTGCTTTGATATGTTCAACAAGGGAATGCACAGACATGTTTGTGTTACATGTATTTTCATGCATTATTACATGTGATTCTTTAATAACACATTTTACCTTTTCATTTGCAAGTTTGATATGTAATGTGTTTTTTATCAAAAAAGTGTTGTTTTTTTTAATTATTTTACTTCTTAATTAGATACCTAGTGGAATCATAGATATTTTGAATTAACAAACAAATAGCTGTAGTAAGGGGATCTATTTTCACTGTTATCAATCCCCAAATTTTTTTACTTAAACTATCTACCCCTAGAAAGTTCAAATCGACCCTAGGGGGTCAATATCGACCACTTTGGGATCTCTTGACCTAAATGAATGTGTCCTATAACTGGAATCTTTGCAGATATTTAAAATACACTGTATATAAATAAATAAGTGTGAATAGTTAACTGTTTTGTGAAAAAAAAAATCCTTAAGCTAATTAAATAATTAATCTATAAAATTTTATCCATTAGGATTGAATATAGAACTAGGTTTACAAATATTTCTTACACTGGAAGACGTCTTTAAATATAAAAAAAAATTATTTAATATATAGATGGATACTTCGATATAAAGTATCTTTTGAGAATATATTTCTCAATTATATAAGTTATCTGGTCAAAATTCTTTTTATTGTAATCATATATACACACAGCAGTATTTTATATATTCCAACATGCAATTATTGAAATAAATTGGGTAATTGCAAAAGAACTATGAAAGAAAAAGTATTTTTTTAAAAAATACGTGCATTTGAATATCATAGAAATGTAGAGTTAATAGCAGGCAATACAAGTAGGTTTAATTTTGTGGAATCTTTATTTTATAATCTAAATAAATTGTGTATATTGAATGTGATTAAAGTGTACTTTAATACAAGTGTACTACTCGTAATACTTAATGAAATTTATTGAGTTATTCTGAAATGATAATTTTAAAATCTTATCAAAAAAAGGTGCGTACTCTATATATAAGTATGTGTTTATTATTATGTAACACAATAATATGTATGTTTGTAAGTAAATTATCTTTTGAGTACAGTATTTTGAAATGTCAAGGCCACTGCTGACATCTGGTGACCTATTTATCAATAAAAACAAAAGAATAATAATAATTCGGATCTTATCTATTTTAGTCATATTTACATCAAATATATAGATTATAAACTTTGATTTTTATTATGCTTTATTACAAATTGCTTTTATAATTAAAATCAAATTTAGCAGTGTACTTAATCTTTTTTTAAAAATAATGTAAATATTTCTGTGTTAAGTATTGGGATTTCTTTTTAAAAAAAAAAATCTTAATTGTTATGTTTGTGCATAAAAATTATATATATATTAAGAGTTTGTACCATATTGTATTACATTTTTATAAATGAACTAACCTAAACCAAGAATTTAACGTTAAGACATGATTCCAAATAAAAGTTTTCATAACGTATTATAACTTCATCAATTCAAATAGCATTAGTTAAGAATATTGCTATGTAAAGATTAATATACTTATCTTCTTAAGCCCATGTCTTAAGATTCAAAACTGGGATGTAGCAATTCCTCGTTCTTCGATAGTTGAAGAATTTACAACCAATTCTAGGATTTTTAAGTAGCTAACTTAATTCCAATCATTTGTTTGGAAATAGATATGTCATGTCTTGCTGTAATATTTTTATAACCGAAAACATATAAGACATTTCAGATTTATCAATTGAGCAAAATTGTCATAATGAACCAATCAAGTACCCAAACTTCACTCTGCTTTTCAAAAATTTCCAACTATTCCTTTCTTTGGTTTTTAAAAGGTTTTTCTTTCTCACCTTCCACAACACTTTATACCTTACTTTTCACAACTCCTCATAACTTCTCTAGTTCTAAGTTTCTGATCAATCCCATTTCCTCTTATTAATTTGCTGTAAAACCTCTTTCTAATCTTATCCTTATCATTTATTTTACTTTTTTCATTTCAGATCCATATCTCTAAATATCCAATATTTACAAATTACTCACATTTAAGTCATTTTCTTAGTTGCAATATCTAAGGACTACTCTTTCCATAATTGGTGCATATATTTAAATGGTACTTGTGACTTTTCCTGTAGACCAAGATGGCAACCTGTATTTTTAATAAATATACTGTTTCAAGGGCCTACAATATACCAAAGATGTGTTGAATTGTTAAATTAAAGCAAAATTAATAAATTGATTGTTAAATTAAGAAAATGAATAAATTTCAATATATTTCATGAAAAAGTTTTATTTCAATTTTTTTTTTTTTACTTATAAAGTGAAAGTGATGAGATTCTCTTATTTTGGTTTGCCAGCAGTTTTTTGGTAAATTGTCGTAATGATAAAAATTTGGAATCTTCCTATTGCGGAATGTGATGCTGTGGACAATTTTCAAAAGTACTAAATCCTGTCATGTCAAAAAGTGTGTGTTAATGATCACAATATGATTGTATGTCACTGACATGAATAAAATGTAAATATTGTAATTAATTTTTCTACAATAATTTCTTTTTTTAAAAAATAACAGTAACAAAAAATAAAATGTAAATATTAAATACGATGATGTTTCCTAGCCAGCATGTTTTTTGTAAAGATTTTTTGAGAGCTCCCAAAACTGTAGATTTATCAAAAATACAGGCTGCCATCTTGGTGTACATGAAAACTCACAAGTACTATTTAAATATATGCATGAATACACTTTCACAAAATGAATGGAAATATAAATTAGTAATATCAGTCATATTGCATTAAAGACAAAAAGTTATCAAAAGAAATTTGCAGAAGTATATTAAATGTTGCTTTGATTCTGCACCTACTACCATTCAATTATGGAACTATGAAGCATTGAACATTGCAAAATTGACAGCCAATGAAAAGTAGTATTAAAGAGCAAGACTGGATAATGTACCTATAAGAACATTTAAATGAATTAATAAGAAAAAAATTGTAAATGGTCATAAATAAATGATAGAAGTAAATTTCAAATAGACAAAAATATTATAGAAAAACCAAATGTTGGTTTGGATTGGAAATGGTCTTCATCCTTCCGTTGATTAAAATCATATTAAAAAATTACATCGGTGTTTATATAGATGCAAATATCATTTAAAATTTGTATATGTCACTGGTTGTATTTTTAATTAAAATTATTTTGACTTATATATGTTAAGTTTACTCAAAAGTTTATTAGAAACAACTAAGCAATGTATGGAAGATGATAATCCTGACCAACTGATGAGTGCTGGATTAGCAGGAAATACATATATGTGTGATTATTTATCTTTTCTGCATGTATGTGGTCATGTGTATCAATAGTATGAGATAGTGTGGATGGTTGAAGTGACTTGAAAGTCCAAGTTCAAATCCCCTATATTTAAGCAATGAATGATACTTCTTGATTGTATTTGCTATTTCTTACTGTTCTTTTAATTTAATCTAGTATCTTAATTTTAGAGCTTTATTGTAAAGTAACAGAGCTAAATTACATGATTAAAATATATGTTTTATTAGTGCATTTATCATATGTGCTTTAGAACAATGGTATATTACTAAATTTAATAGCTTTAGATTTTCTGATTGAAACTTAACTCACTTTGATGATCAAAATTTGCATGATCTATCAAGGAACAGCATTCATTTATTTTACAAGAATTAACTAACCTAACTTTTAATGATGAATTGTTTAATTTCATTTATATTATAAATGAAATGCTATGATAACTCCATTACTGAAATATAGCAAGGCTGCTTCATACATAGAGTGAATATTGAAAGTATTTATTATAACTTCTAATGTATTTTTGGTGCAGAGTTTCTTTGTCAAAGGCAACTGTTATATTTACTGTAAAACAGGAAATATAAAATTATACATGAATAGCTCAGTTGGTAGAGTGTTAACCTTAAATTCGATATTCAAGAATCTAAAGGTGCGAGTTCAACTTCTAAGCGAATATTGTCACTGTGCATATAGGCCTGCAACACTTGAAGAAGAATGGAGAATAATACTACTCGAAACGTTGTGTAATTACTAACCTATATTGTCTATTTGTGTATTATTACTAACAGTTGTTTGTATTTGGAAAGTTTAAATTTTTTTATACATTCAACATTCACTCATAGATGATGGAAATAGTCCAACATTTTATACATGTAAGTGTGTATTAGCCAAAATTTACTAAACTGAATACTATTAGATAATCTATTTATTATTGATTCTGTATTATCAAGATTCAATAGTGGTCAGAAAATCTAAGAGTGTTTCATAGAAAATATTTTAGAACATATTCATATAAATCTTATTTTGAATATTATGGGTGTGTTTTACAAGAGTAGTCAGTACTGTAAATACTGTAAAGGTTGTATTTAATGTTTTCAATATTTTCTCCATATATAAAGCAGTATTAGTATTATCTTTCATTTAAGTAAAATGGTAATTTATAGAAAATATTTTACAATGTTAACAACAATAAAAAAAATAGCCAGAAAGAATCTAATTTTCACACTCTAGATATTTCTAAAGAAATGGCATCTTGATTATTTATTTCAACTTAAGATGTATTACTATACAAATAAAATAAATTATTACTAAATATGTTTTTTTTTAGAAATAATTAAAATTGTTTAGAAACTATTTTCTATTACTTTATTAGTAATCCCAGACTGTGTTTACTTCCAACTGGCCTCAACGAGATAACTTTTCTAACTTCATGTTTATTTATATTGATAGAGAAGGAATGTAGCATTAGGAAAGAAACATTCCTGAGCTGAACCCTGATTCTAAAATATCTTCTATTTATTCCATTCAAATATTTGTTTTTCACTTATACTTTGAACTTTAGATCAGTACAGGAACTAATATATTTCATTGCCATTCAAGCTTTCACATCTTTTTGTGTATATACTATAATAAAAGTAATTTCTAAGAGAGGATTTTATGAATAAAGAGATGGTTGAAGTATTTGTGAATTTTTAATTATAAATACACCTTTACTCCTCATGGTTGATATATTATGTATTTGAAGGTTTTAATTATAAGTGACAATAAATCATTCATTATTCTCTTATGCAAATGAAGCAATTTAGGGAAAATTGTACTTACCAATTCAGTGCTAGCACCTATAGTTGTATATCACTTCTCTTTATCATTGATGAGGGTTGCATTGCATTTCAATTGCTTTGTAAAGTTTTATGATCACTATATAAGCATTGATTTAACCAACTCAAACTTCTCTCAATTAGTTTATCCTCTAGATAAGGGTAACTAGATGCACATTTATGAACCAATTTTAAAAAATTAACCATATTGGTATGGGCTAGTTATTTTTTGGAAAAAAAAAATTTCCAAATATACTTGCTTTATTCTCTATGCTGATTTTTTTTTTTTTGTACATTTGAATTCAGGTTAGAAGCATGTTGTTTTAAACTATTTAGTATAAAATAGAAATGTTTATATAGGGCAGTATCATTTAGATATGCGATCAATTTGTCTCCCATTTTTTAGTTTGTAAATATAAGTTTTTCACTCTTGTTGTAAAATTATTATATGCATATTTATATAAGATAATATTTTTGCTGATAGAAAAACAATTATTTTAAACTAATTAATATATATATATTATGACCTGTTGCATCAAGATAAAGGTGCAAAAACTTATGCAAGAATATTTTATTCATCTGAGAGCCACACAGAAGTATTTCTAAAAAAATTTAGAATTTGTATGAAACATTATTTGGAGAAAGCTTTTCAGTGATAAGCTTAGAATATAAAGAAAAAAATATTTTCTTATGTTTTCATGCATGAAAGTTAACATCTTTTTGTAAGTAAATACATATATATGATTTATTTTCATTGTGTGTTTGTGTTTATATATATAGAACTATAAACATTTATCATAAATATACATATAAAAATTATATTTACAGATTATATATTTAACTTTTTAAAATAATGTTCATGAAAAAAACATTAATTTATAACAAAAAGCTTAAATTCTAAAAATTTGGCAAGCTGAGTAACTTTTCTTAGTAATTCCATAAGGTAATGTTAGAACATTTGTCTAAAATATATCATCATATTTAATTATGACTATAAAATTATCTTTTAAGACTCTTATCAGTTATTTTAAGATCAACTAAACCATATGAATCTAAATTGTTTGATCTATTTCAGTATCAATTATTTATTTAGAAATGCTTTCCCGAATGGTTGTTACTTTCTGGAAAAGTTTGTGTTTGTAATTAATACTGATTTGTCTCTGGATTCCTATATAGTTCCAAGAATTCACATAAATTTGCAGTTGGTTAACCATAATAAGTTTTTATATATTTTTGTATGTGTTGTATGTATAGTATTCCCATATTCATAAATAATTTGATTTTCTGCACTTAAAATCAATTCATTTTGATTTGTAGCAATGCCGTATTTATGAAATATGATTGTTAGATTTTTATAAAAAAACTAGTGATCAATTAAAAGATAGCTGGTTGTGTCTTTGAATAAAAAACTTTAACAGTCATGGTAACTCAAATGAATATGATAGTTAGAATTAAGTTATGACCAATATAATTGGTCTGGATGGTGATTATTATAGCATTCAGAGGTTTATTTGTTGATTAAGCAAGCAGTGGATAAACTGTAAAATAAAATGAAGATAATTGTTTTTAGAAGCATTTTATTGTTTATAATGAAAAAGTAAATTATATAATTACTTACTTAAGGGATCATGCAACATTCAACCTCTATATTATTGCCAAAGCATATTAACATACTTGAAAAAGATATTTTTTAGTATGGTGAATGGATCAAAAGGTAGAGGACATTCATTATGGTCATGGATGGGTAACAATATAGAATGGTTGGTATTGATAAATTTTGTAGATATACAGGAAGTCAGAGAAAGGGGGGGGTCTGGAGGAAGTTCATCCGCACTGTCACCTGTTGTTGATTGGATGGATCAGGCAAATGAGTTATTTTTAAATTAAAAGGAAAAAATTGCTTAAAGTTGTTCAAATAAAATTTGAATAATCTTTTACTATAATCTGCATTCCAACTTCATATAAATTTTCTGTGCCCATTTGCTATTAGTTCAAATAAGCTTTTTGTATAGTTCCCTCTGGTGTTTGAAATTTCTAAGCAACTAAAACATTTTTGTCTTTTTTACAGTAATTATTTTGATGTTTTAAATCAATAATAACACATTGATTTTTCATTTTAGCCATCTTGCTCTAGCTGTCATAAAAGTTTCTATACTTGGAAGATTTCAAAGCTATATATATAGACATCAACTGGACTACTGATTGTTTTTATAAATCCTAAAACAGCCATAAAATATTATTATAATCTTATGACAAAGTGTTATTTAAAATTTTAAAAAAGTAAAAGTAATTTATCTAAAAAAGTATGTTATAATTTTATATATATATATATTGAGTTTTTCCCCCCTACATAAGATCAGATCTAACAAGTTCTTAGGACATTATCATTAAATAGGGGAAATTACTGGATCATCATTAATAGTTAGTTTGTCTATTACTTAAGATAGTTTAATTTAGTGTTGTACATATGGCTGCATCATGTTTAGAGTCTGGACATAAAACAGTGATATTCAATTAAATTTGTACAAAAAAAAAATCCTCACACTTCCCAATGCTTTATTTAATATATATATCAGTTTTGACTGAATAGAATTTTTCTTTATGTATTTGAAATATCTAGATATCTTAAAAATATAGCAATGTTTTATTTAATATATGGCAGTTTTGACTAAATAGGAGTCTTCAGGTATTCAAAATGTCCAAATCAGTCGAAATTGCCTTATATTAAAAAAAATATTGTGAAAATGACAGGTTTTAAGCCTGTCATTTTTGTAATAATTGGTTGCTTTAACAAATTTTTATAAAGATTTAATGTAAATTAAACAAAACATTTTAGTATTATATAAATAAATTTCCAAAGTTTAATAAACCTAAATTAAAATTTATATTTTTAAACATACCTGTTATATTTGACTTGGTGCAACTATATATTTACTGGAGTACCCTCTGAATAAAAACTTAAAAATTTTATTTTTCAATAGCATCGCGAACAAATATAATAGAGTTTTTAAAGCTTTATTCATAGTAACTTATTAATGTCAGAATCAAAAATGCCAGCTGTTGATCCTGTCGTTTTTTGTAATATTTTTTTCTATTTTTAATTGGTTACTTCAACAATTTCTTTTAAGATTTAATGTAAATATGTGGTTTTTTTACTAAACATTGCCGAGTATATCATTCATCTGAACTGTATTAGGGATCAACAGACCATGAAAACACATAGCCCTTCAATGTTGAATTATGAATTGGCATTTGTGGCTGTTTTTACAGCTGACTGGCAATCTTTACCACAAAATATATACTATATCTCTAGTTAAAAGCACATGTACTGATTTTTTTTTCATATGTATTTTATTAATGGCAGAATTACTTCCTTCACTTAAAACAGAGAGGTTGTGAATTTGACACTTGACATCAGACAAAAATTCATGCATTTACCAATCAGACAACAGAGAAAATCAAATGTTTTTATTGCTTGGAAGTTTGTAAGAAGTTTGAGTGTCAGAAGTGCCATAAATGGAATCAATCTGATTATCCGCTGCTCCATAGTTTGCTATTTTTGTGTTTGGGATGAGAGGGAGTTCAGTATTGTTTAAGTGCTTGATACATATAATGTTCAGTTATTAACACCAATAAATCTAGTTTCAGATTTGATCCACTGGACTTTGTTGCCCAGAAGTTTGCATATCAGAGTATTGAATAATTACATCTTATGGAATTTTTATATATAGTATCAGAATGATTTCAAGGAAATCAAGTCATACATCATGTGACTTAATTTAATAATCTTGTACTACAAATGTTATATAATGAGCATGAATAGCTCTTAACAAGCTTTTCCAAATATCCTTATTCCCAGACCAGTTTGTAGCTGTTGACTGTTATCAATAAGGCACTAGAATATTCAGACATTAGATCTAAAAATACCAGGTCAAACCCAGCATTTATCTAGATAGCTGGATTTGAAGACATGTTTAAAAATTTCAGATTTTCTACTTAATAGTTAACTATTAGATAAATACTGGGCTTGACGTGGTATTTTTACATCTAATGTCTGAATATCCTAGCACCTCACTGATGACAGCCAACAGCTAGAAAGTGGTCTGGGGATAAGGTTATTTGGAAAAGCTTGTTAAGAGCTATTCACACTCATTATATAGTATCAGAATGAATTTGTAAATTTTTTTTAGATGTTTATGTTTGTTAGATTGTAAATATTATTTTTTGGTTCATTGTAATTCTTTTTTAGATTAATAAAAATTTCAAAGCAATGCAATATTTATTTTTATTGATTCAAAATATATTCTCATTTGTCAAACTTACAGAAAAAAAAAACCTAAAATAAGGATTAATTAGCTTTGTTATGTTGCCTGTTATATATAAATAAATAATAAAGATTTCACAAAAAAGATCAAATACTTTTTTATATCTACAATTTAAATCTGAAAAAAAAAAAATATTCAGGGAAAAATCTTGATAAGAAAATTAAATTAAATATATAAGTTTTTTCAGTCAATCTAAAAAATTAAACATCTGAAATTCTTTTTTTTTTTTTGTCTTTTTGTACTTTAATATTACTTTGTCAAAGGTAATAAGTGTAGAAAAATATCCTATATCTGTTATACTTTAATTTGTTAAATAAAAAAACTATTGATATGGATAATCAGACATACAAATGACTTTAAAACTAGCTTATTCTGTTATTTTTTTTGGCAGTTTGAAAATTATCTAAGGATCTTGAGGAATATTTTGCAAATCGTTGTATTTATTAAAAATCAAATTTCGGAAAGCGTTGATAGTTTGTTGTTCTATTTCCAAACAATCATTTTCTTAGATGAAAAATGTATTGAATCAATCTCAGAAAATGCAAATAATGAAAAAAAATCTTTAAAGAAGAAATAATTTTCCAAGGAATTCTAACTTGCAGAGGCAAACTCTCCATACAGTAGCGCCACTCAGTGCAAGCCAAATTATCAATGGGTACAGGAAGGTTTGTGCATAAAATCCCTATCTAATGCATACTCATCTAACATCTCCAGATGAGTTTCTAGCTTCTGTCTGAGGAGCCTTGGATTTGAGAGCACTGCACCTAGATCTTAGGATCTAATACAATCTTCCAGCATCCACCTTTTACTGTTTTAGCTAACTATAAAGCTTTAAGTCCAAAATGAAAACACAATAATGTTTTCAAGCTAATCTCATTAACTTGTATAGTTGTATAAATCATATGATGTTTGAATTCTAACTTAAAATGTATATTTTGTAATTATATAATTATTACAATTTTAATAATCACATTAGTCATATATAAATGAATAAGGCCATTCTAACTTCAGGATTAAAAAAAAAAGATTAAATACTCTAGAGATAAATTTTTTGATAACTATAAAAATATTCTATAAATTGTAAATGTATTCACATATTGTTGATCCATTTTGCAGTTTATTTGATATCTTGTGATGCTGTCTTCTTAATGTTTCAACTTCTTTTGCAGAAAATCTTTCTTTCTGAAATATTTTAACATCATATTTAATTATAGCTCTCCAATGCATTCTATTTGCTGCCATATCATTCCAATGGAAATAATCAATATTTCACTTCTTTAGAATATATTTGAGATAGTTCTTGTAATGTGAATGGGGTTTATTTTGAACATGAACAACCTTTTAGGAAATCTTCCAGTATTCATTCATATTACATATCTAATCAAATGAAGGTGTGCTTTTCACAACAATGCACAGTCTGTAATTTGTAACAACCTTTTAGGAAATCTTCCAGTATTCATTCATATTACATATCTAATCAAATGAAGGTGTGCTTTTCACAACAATGTACAGTCTGTAATTTGAAAATTATATTGATTAATTTTAGTAGTAATTGTTTATTTGTTTTCTTTCTTTTAATTTTAGATAATAGTCTTATTTAATTTTAGAAATAGCATTGAGCATACTATTATCATTTATTCAAGCATAATAAAGTAATTTAAAGTGAATGCTTAATATCTTCATGCTCTCATCTCCAAACTCTTAAGATTGACCCATACTTAAAAATTTGGGTCAAAAAGATAGATGGATTCATTCTATCTTTTCACAAAGATTTTATCTTGTGTTTGGAAAGTGAGAGTATTCATTTATATAGTTAAATCTACAAAGTGCATGTGCATTAGCTTATTGGTTTATTAATATTACAGTTTATAAAAACATAGCGCTATATAAAATAAATATCTTATTTACATATGTGATTATTTATATGGTAAATTAACATATATAGGTTGCTCAGCAGCACATATTAGCAGTTTGATGAGTTTATATCCATCAGCTGTTATTAAGAAAATGTTAAATAGACAACAAAAAGAATCATCAAAAGAAAAGACAATCATTGGTACTGTAGTGTATCTATACATTCCAAAAATAGCAGACAAATTAAGAAAAAAATCTGCAATCAGTGTATCATCAGAACAGCTTTCCAGAGCCATACCACCTATGAGGAATTCTAACATCTACTAAGCCTAAACTTGAAATGCTGAAAAGAAAAAACTGCATCTACGAATTCCATGGATAGAGAAGAAAAGTACAAAGAAGAAAATTTAAAGAAGCTGCTGACATGACAATGGCAAAAAATTTCATAAGCCAACTTAGTGTGACTATACATAATGTATGAAAACCACTAATCAACTTTGCTCTTAGGAACAAGTGGAGAAATCAGAAAAAACATCATAGATAAGTATATGAAATTACTACAGACTGTTGCCTTTGGCAGGATGGCTCAGTTAGTTAGAGCGTTACCTTAAAATCCAAAACTCAAGAATCTAAGGGTCCATGTTCTAGTCCCATGCTAGTAGTGTCACTGGTCAGACCAGCAACATCTGAAGAAGAGGGGAGACTAATACCTCTCAAAACTTTGTGCATATACTAACCTGTTTGATGTGCTATTACTAACAGTCAAATGTATTTGCAATATTTAAATAAAGTTAAATTTTTCTAAAGACATTCAATACATATATTAGATGATGGAAATAGTCCAATATAAAAATACAATTTTCCCCTCTAACTTTAAGGTCAAAAACATTGTTTTTCTTTTTAATTGCCTGACAGTTATTAACTGAAATATTAGTTATTTTTTCTTGTATTATGAAAATCATATTTTATAGACATTTACAATATTGTAATACAAAGCTAAATTATGACCCTTATTTCCAGAAGGTTGCAAAGTCCCTAGCCAAAGTAATAGTTAATGACTGTAGGGTAGAAGATGCTAATAATTCCTTGAATATGGACTCAATCTACCATTCAATAAGTTCTTCCCCCCACCCCCGATATTTTCTATGGCAGTGATTAGATTATATGGTGATATTTAGAAGATTAACATTGAAAAGATTATACAACTGTGTGGTCCCATATCTCCCAAACTTTTTACAGCAGTTTTATAAGAAACATTTTGGGAATTAAAATGGAATCCTAAAGAAGTAAAAACAATTGGAATTTATTTTAAGTTATTTAGATTTTGCAAATGATGTGAATGTTTTTAAAAATAATTCTTCTAAACTTCAAAAAATGTTGCAAGAGATATTAAATGAAAGTAAGAAAAAAGAACTAAAAATAAATGCTAAAAATACTGAAGTAATGTCCAATGAGTATTTTCAAAAAAAAAATTTATGAAAGATTGATAAAATCATAAACTAGAAGAAGTTAATAACTACAGATATCTTAGATGATTAATAGAGTCAGAAACATAATGGATAAAATTAATCATAGGGTTAAACATGGATGGAATGTTTTAAGACAAATGCCTATGTATTTGAAAAAGAAATTTTTTTTAATAAATATGTTTTACCAGTAATTACTTACGGATTTGAGACTTGAATTTTTAACAAAAGAGCAATAAAGTGATTTCAAATCACTTAATAAATTGTGGAAAAATGTATGTTAGAGTAATGATATGAGATTGAAAATAAAATACATAAATCAAAGGACAAACAGATATAAGTGTCATCATTGAAAGAATTAAGAATCCGAAGTGGATCTGGCTAGATATATGGATAATTGAAGTTTTAAATCGGATCCCAAGAGATTGAAAAAGGCCTAGATAAATGGATGAATTCAGGAAGTTTGGTAATGGGTTATAGAGAAGAGATGCTAGGGATCAGAAAAACTATATTACACTTCAAGGGACATCCTGAAGTGGATTGGTAATGGTTGAAAATGTTGAATGTTGATGCTTAAAAAGCTGTTAATCAATCACTGTTAGATTGGTTGTAAACATTTGCTACGAATGTAATTGAAATTTTTTTAGAACCATGAACTCTGAATAATTTTTAAAAGAGCTCATAATAACTGAAATGTGAGGTAGAATCTAAAGGAATATATCTTGTAATAATAAAGACATGTTTATATAAAAAGGCAATAGAAAAAAACCAGGAAAAAGTGAGGAGGATATATATATGGCCGTAAGTTGAAAAAGATCCTCATGCAAATGAGCAATAAAAAACAACTGCTGAAAGTTCCCCTCTTCCCTGTACATACTATGGCCAAAAGTAATAATAAAGTGGTATATACTTATATTTTAGTTAAATGAAGTCAAAGGAATTTTATAACAAAAATATATTAAATGAATTGATGCTAAAATAATTTGTGCTAAGAAGGTGGAAAACAATTGAAAACTATCATTATTAGGATTCATTTAATCAAAGTGCTCTATTCCCTTGATACTCACTCTTATCTTGAAAGAGAGAGCTTAGCATGTGTGCACATAACAAGAAAATGTATAGAGATTCACGCATACAATTAGAAATTTGTTTTACATTGAAATTCTCTGACTACTAGTTAATCAATGATTGTTGATTTTATTCATTAAAAGAATGAAATGTCATCAATTTGTTTTATAAAAAGTAAATAAGATGTGAATAATGCAATTGAAATAGAAAGTTTTCAATATTATTTAAAGCTCACAACATTATTCAAAAAATCTTTATCCAATTTTTATGTACAATAGAATTTAACAACAGTAAGTCACATTTCTATTATAAAAACATGACCTGTATATTCCAGTAAAATGATGAATGGTGACTTGTTCTGTCTCTAAGCTACCTGCCTGCAGTACCAACACATGACATAACCATTTATTATAAAAATTTAAAGATGCTACTGTGTCTGTTTCATGAGTTGCAGCATGAAATGTAACTGTGTTTTATACATGACCAATGATACAACAACATGCGAACATCAAATTTCAATTTAAATTAAGCAAAACTGCTTCTGAAATATTTGAAATGATTTAAGGCAGTGAAGCCAGGTGTTTTCAAATGGTTTTTAAGAATTCATGATGTCAGGAAAGATACAGAAGGTGATCTATTAAGGTATGAAATATAATATCACATTATAATTCATGATCCAAATACATTAGCATTTAAAATTTTCTGTAGGGAATAGCTTAAACTATACTGCTATATAACATATCTTTTGATTCAGAGATGGCACTGCACTCGGTTTGAAAAGAACCAATTATCTTTTTACTGGGACACACTATGTATTGTAAGACACATTCATATTAATGTATTTGTGTGTATTAAATATTTACTGAATACATGCACATATTTATGAGAATATGTATACTTCTGAATAGGTACAAATATTTATACACTTCTTTCTGTCTATAATTTTATGTTTAAATATCTTTAGCCTATTTTCCCCAATGAATGCAGATAGTGCAGAAACAGGTTTGGGAAATTGTCCTTTAATTCTTAGGTGATGTCTTTTCATGCACTTCTCTGCATCAGCTTTCTATGAATAAATTTTGCTAGATATCATCATTTTGTTAAACATCCTCTAACTATGTTATTTTTTCTGCCGATTTTAAAAATTTAGTTTTGCCACAAAATTTAACTGCCATTGATAATTTTTTCTTGCATGTCATATTTTTAAATAGATTCTAGCATCTTTTGTATAGAACTAACTATATTGCTACATAAACTTAGGATTGACCCCTGAACTAACCTAGCTGGTCATTTTGTTATTTGTCAGCAAATGAGTATCTAGCTATTCTTAGTTAGAGAGTAAAATGGGGAGGGGATGTCATCAGATTTTATCACCTGGCATTTTGTTATCTTAATATGTATTGTTATTTTCTTCCTTGTTCTCTTTAGAGGAATGCTGAAGAGATGTTGTGATCTATTAAAATTTTAACTTTTACATTTTTAATATTTTGTGTTTTCTTTGTTAAAAAAAAAAAAAATTTTTTTTTTAAAAAACAACCTGAAAATAAATTTTCATAATATTTTTTTTGCTTAAGAGACTTTTAAAATATATATATATATGGATAAACTATATGAAAAAATTAAAAGACTGGAGTTGGGCTGGACATATTGCTAGAATATATGATAATAGATGGGCAATTGAAATCTTAAACTGGATTCCAAGAGATTGTAAAAGACCCAGAATGAGACTACGTGAGATGGATAGATGAAATAAGAAAGTGTGCAGGTGATGTGGAGAAGAGAAGCTATAGATCAGATAAGATGGATTGAACTTGGAGAGGTCTTCATCCTGCAGTGGATTAATAATGGATGGTGATGATGATGATGAAACTATATGAAGATAATAAGAACTTTGATGTTGCATTATAAATAATATTCATATAAAGTAAGTACATATGAAAAATTTAGGACAATTTATGACCATGAATAACTTTTCAGGAGAGCATATAAATTTTATACATTTTCAATATGAATACCGTATATTATTTGTATACTCTTTTAAATGTGATAACTTTTGTTAAGTTGTTTAATGATTTTCATGTAACAAGTCTATGTAATAAGACTATAATAACATTGCATTCTTGTTATGCATTGTAGAGTGCCAGTTCTAATGAATGAAAAGATCAAAGTTAAAGGCATTAATTTATGTCTTCTTTATACACCGCTACTGGTATATGATCTATGTGTTTTAATATATCCCTGATAAAATGTAAACTAATATATATAATTATTATTGAGCTATTATCTTTTTTTTTTTCATTCTATTAACATAATTTTTACTAGTTTGACAATTTAATTGTAAAAAATTGCAAAAGAAAAAGTGTCATTTTATGATTTGCTTTTTATTCTGGAAATATTATTTAATTGTTCTTAAAGTCATCTATGTTTATTATTATTATTTACAATGCTTTTTTACAACCCATTATTGACAGTTTCAATTGCCCCAGCAATCTTCTTCAGAACTATAACAATCACAATACAAATACATAAATACAAATATACATGAACATTATATATATATCCTGTCATATAATCATTACTTGTTCTTAAAGTCAGTATGAAAAAAAGGTAAAATATTTTTTAAAATCATATTTAATTGTGTATCCCATATTCAAAGTTGTATATAATAGAATTAAAATAAAGAATATACATATATCTTGTTTGTAAATAAATAATTTAGTGATGTATATAATTGTAATCTTGTGAAAGGAAATTAATCTTCATGTATGTGCTATTAGATTAAATTTACATGCACACATTCGTCAATAAGTGTTTTCAAAGCATTAGTGGTAACACTTATGCTTAGAGCTTATTTTCTATATAAATTAGTCATTATTGACCATGTTTAAGTCAGGACTTGAACTTAGTTTGATATTTCAAATGACAAATTATTTGTACAAATTTAAATTTATGTCACAGGGAAGAGAAAGTTGCTCATTTTTAAATACTTGAGATTTTAAATTATATTAGTTTGAATATATATATAAATAAATAATTTAGTGGTATATATATAATTATAATCTTGTGGAAGGAAACTGCTACTTTAAAAAAAAATTATAATTTTTTTTATTAATATTAAAAATATACAAAAATTGTACCTGTGTTTAAATTTATATATAGAAACTAGAAATGATTTTTAATTATTGATTTGAAATTTTGCACATCTAAGCAAATATAACTTTAAATGGATAAATTGTCTTTGAATCAATATGGCAAAATTTAAACTCCTTCTTGCCAGAGAGTATTTATTTTTTTGGGAGAATGTGTTGTCTTTATCACATTTGATTTTTTAAAAGGTCTGTATTTATTTTTATTAATATTTGTGTTGAATAAATAAGTTTTGAATATTTTTTTTATAGTCTTAATAGATTTATAGCTTTAAATCATTGAATTAGATGCAAATTATATTTCCTTTAAAATATTTTTCATGCTAAAAACAAACTTACAGTAAAACAATTTGTGCTTATAGTTTTTATTAAGACTTTGTTCCATGAAGGAGTACATTTTAAAATTGCCAGTTAAAAGCTTTAGCATCAATAATTAGAGAAGAGAATACTTGCTTTCTTAAATGAACAAAAAACATGGAAGACAATTTGGCAACCATTTTATTTTTTCCTCAACCTACTATTTAAATACCATTGCTGGGAAGACTATGAAATTAATTAGGGAATCTCATATCTTACATCGATACCATCACTTTTTTTACCTTTTTTGTAGGTACATTAGAAAGATTTAACCAGAAAATAATACCCAAAGAAATTCTTTGTTTGGCAGATTGTGAGAGATATATTAAAATCATGATTCAGGATTGCATTTTAAAATATATAAAAAAGTAAGTTGGAGAGTACAAGCATGATATATTTATATTGGTAATTATTTATCTTTTCTACATGTGTATCAGTAGTATGAGATAGTGTGGATAGTTGAAGGTTGCTTGAAGGTCTGAGTTCAAATTTCCTATATTTAAAAATTTGGTTTGTGCATTATAATTTTAAATTCAGTATTGCATTAAATGATGAAAAGATTTTGAATTTTATTTATTGAATAAATAGTTTGGCATCTATATATTTATATAGCATTAA
This sequence comes from Epiperipatus broadwayi, assembly GCA_028023455.1. NCBI lineage: Eukaryota > Metazoa > Onychophora > Udeonychophora > Euonychophora > Peripatidae > Epiperipatus > Epiperipatus broadwayi. The sequence continues at coordinate 424,242 of JAQFVV010000428.1, read as the reverse complement.
AAACCAGTCAATACTTAGACAATCCCAATATCAATACATTCAGCAATTTCAAACTATTGTCAAGGCAATCTTTTTTTAACAATATATATATATATCACTATTGCCTTTAAAAAAGAAGTTTTGATATTTTAAATTTATCAATATATTTTCCATAGGACTTGCCTATATATCATAATATGCTAGAGATACTTCAAAAATATCATTGACCATTTTACCCATTGTTATTATATATGTCATCAGGATTATCTTCTATGATTTTAATTTCAAAAAGTGTTCCTGGAATAGAGGATTGTGAACTTCGGATAAAAGTTTCCTGCCAGTAGCAAGTTACCTTACTGCTATTTTGCAAATATGAATTGAGAAAATATGATAATTTGAAAGGCATCAAATTTTTTTGATTATTAAAGACACATTGGAAAGTTATTTAAGGATAATATATATGTTAAGTTACTTTGTTAATACATGTGGAATATGTAAAATGAATTAAATATTTGGTCTTTTTGATACGTGGATCAAAATATGTTGCAAAAAGTAAGTATGTGAAAAGTGGATTTTGAGGAATATCTATATTAAGTATATATATAAAAAACACATATGAATAGTAATATTTTTTATTAATCATACATCAGATTAGAGATTATCCAATAATGAATAATATTTCTGTCATGTAATGTTCACTACACCACTCTCACACAAGGCAGGGACTGAATACTGTGAATAATATAGTTTGATTTCATATATAAGTATACATTTCTTACACTCTATAATGATGAAGCAAAAGCTTACTTAAGAATTTTATAAAGAAATATCAGTTTACAGAATCAAAAGCAAAAGTTAAATCATTATGGATAAAATAATAATATATAATTAGCTGATTTCACACATCACCTGAAATACAGTTTATATAGTAGAGTTTGAATTTTTTTAGGTTATTTTTTTTTATCACTTTAGCATCAATATCTTCTAAGATGATACTTTGTTTTTTATTAAAAAATAATTTTCTTAGTGTGTCTGATTTCCAAATCAAAAACGTTTGCTAAAGATGATTTGCCTCTTGATTGCAGAATTGTTTGTAAAGTTAAAATAGTAGGATGCAATTATATATTGGCTGGTGTTTATCAAGAAAGAGTGTTATATATGGCTTAGATGTGAATGCTATTATATCTATGTTTTTTATTTATTTATCAATATATCAAGCTGTCACCATGATGATTAAGGTGTTTGATACTTTTAATTTCCCTGGAAGAACAAATGTTGTTAATTAAATGCATGCATAATCAATAGGTAGTAATTTTTTTAGTTATAGCAGCATTATTTCACAGTGAAAATACTGTAAAGCATCATTCCCTATTGGTTTTGTATAGAATTAAGCTCTTATATAGGTATAATGGGATAAATGATAACATGGATTGAGAGAGAGTATTTGATTTCAACTGCAAGTTATTTTTGAGGTTTTTTTTAATTTTTTATAAGGATCTTCTATTCTGTTTTTTTTTTTTTTTTTTGGACTGTCTATTATTAATTATGATGAAGTATGATTTTCTGTAGAGATGCATCTGTGTTGTTTGGTTTACTAGATGAGTAGAGTTTTCAGTGTGTTTGCATGAAAGTGTGTCCTACAAATTAATTCATGCTAAGTTGAAAAGAAAATGTAAGAAATTCAAAGCAGATTAATCTTCTTGTTGATTAACATTAAACTTGATAGAACTAGAAATGCCTTTAACAAAGCATATTACATAATTACTGGATATTTAGGAAATTTTTTTGTCAAGCATTGTTAGCCAAGAGGTCAGCGCAGATGCCTTGCAAGCAAGCAATTGCTTGCAGACAGTTGTTGCGGGTTCGCTTCCTGGCGGATACTATGACATATAAAAAAAACTGTGCTCAATTCAATCACATTTAAAAGTCTTTTGTACCACTTCTTCCCAACTACAGATATGGAAACATCATCTTAAAAATTCTGTTATCAACGTTAATAGGAAATTGTAATATATTAGATATTAGTGAACATCTCTTTGTCCTTGTTTCTTTCAAATACTTCATGAAACTTATTAAAATATTTTTTTATTAAATCATATATTACTTTTTATGTAAATTATAGGATTCAGATTTTGCAGCTAATTATAATTTTCTATACATGGCCTCTCTGAGGTTCATTTTTATATTCCTAATTAATAAGGGTCATAACTAAATAAAAACCAATATGATATCATTATATATATTTTTCAGGACATTCAGAAGGTTGGCTTGACAACAGATTGAAATTGTTAATTATCATTGGGATTGTCTAAGTATTGACTGATTTTAAGGTATTTGTTGAAATACACTATACACTACGTAAGGTTGTAATGGCCCTCTTATTAAGTTGAAGGATTAAAATTAGTTCCCAAAAGATTATTTAGATTAAAGGATATTTATCATAAGCTTATTATCTATTGGATTATCTTAAAAGTTATCAGATATTTCATCAAATTTTGATTATTTAAATTATCAGAAATTGACATGCCTGTTGTCTAATTAGTAGTAATGTGATTTATGTTTGTAAAATTTGGCATATATTTATGCTTAGTGGTATGTTTATTTTGATTCTTTAACTATTTATGTTTTTTTTTCCTTTTCATTTACTAGTAAGATTAGTTTTGTTCATTATTTTTCTTGTTTTAGAGTGATTTCTAAGTTCATATACAAATAATTAAAATTTGTTCTCTTTAATTGCATTTACATTTTAATAGAACGGTTTTGTGGAATTTGAAAGGGGAGGGAAAATGGGTTGAAAGATAATTTTACTTTAAACTCATTACTTTCTCAAAAATTAAGTTTCACTAAGATAATGAAAAATATATAAAAATATCGCGAATTTTAATTTTAATATTGAAGATCAAAGCAATCAAAATTACTTGCTATTTATCTATTTTTAGGGTAAAATTCTTTTTCTTTCTAATTTATCCTAGAGAGAATTAGAGAAAGACAAAATTTTATTGTATTCTTTTCTGAACTCAGCACCCCTCATACTTCATTTATATATTTTTTAACTGTCAACATCATTCCTACCTCGACTTATGGCACACATTTTACTTTTTTATATACAGTATATTTTTATATATATACAGTATATTTTTTGCAAACAGAATTTAAAATTTCATAAATATTGATTTTTATATTTATATTATGAATTATTTATTATAGACAGTAGCTTAACGGATTGAACAATTACTATTCATAGTCAAAGTTTTTATATTTATATTATGTATTATTTATTATAGATAGTAGCTTAACGGATTGAGCAATTACTATTCAAAATCAAAGGACAGAATATAACAGTTCTATTCAATTTTTCAGTTAAGAATCAATTCAAGGATCTTTTTAATTCCATGTTTTGCCCAGGACTTTAAGCAGTTTAGTAGTAAAGTCGAATCACAAATTCCAACATATATATATGACTTAAAATTAGAAATATATTCTCATATTTCACCTAAAAATAAAACTTCAATAAACAATTCGAAGTGGTTTAGATTTTAGATTAAAAATGTAAATGTTAATACTGTATTCGTATATATATATGTTAACATTATATTATTAATTTTTGTATCATATATACCCTTGTTTTTTGTTTTTTTTTACAATTTATCTAAGCCAATAATTTAGTATGTGTATTGACAGCATATTCCTAATATGATTCATCTTTCATTCTTTTGTAGGAGTTGCTTTTCTAACCCAAATTATAATGGAAATTTTATAATATGACAGGATAATGATATATGTATTTATAGTATGAATTTTTTATCTGCTTTAATAAGTGAAGCATTGCTCACTGCAATTTTTCTTACTGGTAGAGCTCAGAGACAGAGTGGCAAGTTCATAAATGTGTTTGCATCTTTTATCTACTTTAATAAACCTCAAGTAGGTTAATTAAATGAGTTGTTGGGCTCAATTTGCAAATAACCATATGATCATATGATTCATGAAATATATTTTAATAATTATTTACTTACAGCATTAAATTTTGATGTAAAGACAAATGGCCAACTCTTTTTAAGTTTGACTAAAAACTGAAATTATGGATCATTACTTATATTGCACATGAATAGTTTGACTGTGTTTTTGTTAAAATGGGATTGTGTGGGATATTGTATATTGTATTTTACTCATCATGCATATGTATAGCATCATCAGATTTGTTTTTCAAAATTTTATGGTACTTTTTAATAATATAGCAAAAAAAATTGAACATTGCAAAATAAATAAATACTCTTATTATATTATCAATACGTACATATTTTTAACAAAATCACATTAAAGATATTATTTAATTTATTTTAGCTTAATTTATATTGTTTTTTTAAAATGTATTTGCCTTATTGTGTATTATGTTTCTATATATTAATCATTAAAATAAATAATATTTATAAAAACAATGTAATTTAAATTTTTTTAAATACTACCTGTTGGTGCACTATTGATTGTTTGTCCCTGTGGCTTTGTTCATGTTAGTAGAAAATTATCAAAATTTCTAAAACAATTAAGTACCATAAAGCAAAACTGCACAGCCAGAAAATAAACTTTTCAAATATATATAAGTATAAAGAAAGATAAAGGAATATTGATAACTTATACACAATAGAGATGAATTTAGTTAAAATATTCCTGAATTGTTTTAGAACTGTAATATTTTTCCTACTTATTGACTGCAAATTCTTTAATCCTTATTGAAATATCTGAATTATACTATAACACATATTACTTACACTGACCTTCATGTGTTATTCCTTTAACATATTTGTCAAGTTTAGAATGTGCAGATGATCAGTCCTTCAGACATGGTTTTTCTAAATTATTTACTTTTAAAATAACAGCAATATGCATAATAAATTATCAATTAGTCCACTACAGTGTTTTAAATAATTATTCAAATATATTTTTATTAGCCTTTATATAGAAATTTGAATATTTGTTTATTACTTAATAACTCTTCAAATATTGTCCAACCTTCTTAGTAACAATCCCCCCCCCCTCAGTGAAATAATATATTGATAATGTTTGAATTCACTGGAAAATTGTACTTTTAGATGACGAAAAGTTCTGTATCCATGGTTTTGCTTGTGTTAGTAGTAAATTCACACATTTTAAAAAACAATCAAGTACCACAAAGCAAAAACACATAGCCTATATAATTCTTAAAAAAAAACGAGAAAGAAAAGTCATGCAAGATCTATCAAGATTGATGTAATATTTGTTGAATTATTAAATAACAAACACTTTCAGATTTATATATAACAATTTTATATAAACATAAAAGTTGGTTATCATTGAAAGGTTCATTATCCTTGATATAAGTCTGTTTTTTATATGAAAAATATTACATTTGTGCTTATGTTATGCATATTTCAATTTGTTAACACTTTAAAACGTTTCATCTATATTTTGAAATTGAGTTATACTTTGTAATTATTTTAAACAATCTTTTTGGCTAAATTTTTAAATAAAGAGTAGAATTTGTAATGTAGAAGCATTCGAAGAATTGATTTATGGAGGAGCAATAGAAAATGTGAGTTGTTAGTTAAATGTTAAAATTACAAAAGTTTTTAAAAATAAACAAAAAGATGGTATTTATAAAAGGAATTATAGAATTGGAAGAGAAATAAGGCAACTTGTTTTAGCGGAGAAAAATTATAGAATAAGTTAGGGAGAATTAGCAAAAGAGAAAGAAAATTTGCAAGAGAAAAAATTTGATAGATGATCTTAACAAAAAAGATGATTATTGAATTTAAATTAATAGCAATAGATATAAAAACTTAATGGAATGATGTGCAGAAAATCATGTGATTTTTTAGAAGTCAAACAAAAGACTGAAGACAATAATTTGACTATTTTTAATTTTATTTCTTTTATGTAGGAAATAATCTGGATCTCTACATCTTCCAGTTTATCACTGCCTAAACATCCCAGGAAAAAAGTGGAATAAAAGAATTATTAGACCTATTTTTTTTTAAACAAGTTTACATTTTATCATCTAGATGTGTAATTTTCATACATATGTCCTTTAGAATATTGAATAGTGAAAAAATATTAGAATATTTTGAATATTTATCACTCAGTATATACATTTAAATATATATGTATTAATATATTTATATTCACCAGAATGTAATGCTTGAAAAATCAAATGATCTTAGTTTATTTTTTTGAACAAGACAGGAGTGACATTTATCTTTACTCAAGGTGATTAGCCTGAGACGATTATCTAGCTATTATTAAATAAAGCATTGCTTATCTAATTGGATGTGAATAAAGATAGAGATCTCTGCTTTCTGAGATAATGTATTATATAGCTGTTTGCAGGCACTATCATTTTTATCTCTATTGTTAATGATTTGCCACCAATTTCAAACTCTTTAATGCAATTCATTTAAATCCTGTGGGGAAAAAAAAGGAATTTTAAAAGTTTTTTGGATGTTACTATTTTTTTTTTTAAAAAAAAAAAGGCAAAAAAAGTTCAGTTAAATAGTTTCAACCATTCTTAAAGTACTATAAAATGATGATCCCACAAAAAAATTTAAAAAAAAAAAAACCACCAGTGTTTGTCATTTCTTTTTCAATTAAACCATTTTTATTTTCATTTCTTATTCACTTATGATTTATCTCAATATCATTTAGATTATTTTCATTCCTTAGAATTCAATTTTTTTTTTGTTTATGCAACTTTAATTTTTATAATGTATCCACAGTACATCACATGATCTCCACAGTAACATATTCTCATTCATGATTTATTTTTCAATCACTCTAATAATTTACAGTTTTTGAATTTTCTTAAGTTTCACATCCATAAGTGAGAAGTAACAGAAAATGTTTATGCAATATCTTTTAATGGATAATGGCAGGGGTTCTTTCAAGTTGATCTTTTTATAATTGCATATCAATTAACGGACTGTTTTATTTTTCCACTAGTAACATTTTCATAAACCTTGTAGCCATGGCTGATTGGTACACACGTAGAATGAATTATTAAACACAAGAATGATATGAAACAGCCAGTTCATCTAAGGATCCAGAACTCTCATTTTTATATTTTTTTCTTTTAAGAAGAAAGTTTGCAGCAGTAAATTGCATGATTTTTGCTTGAGAACTTGCCATCAAGATAGTGATTAGAGAGAGCATTTAAATATCTCATAATAACTTTAACTAATTTGCCTTTATTGTGATGTTATAAAAAAAGTGCTATAGCTTAACAAAAAGGTTATAAATATCTTTGGTTTTAGGTTTTCTTATATAAACCTAGTCAAAACAATTATCAATGTCAATGCCTATGTTTTATATCTACCATTCAGAAAGAAAAAAAAAGATTTCTGAATTAAAAGTTACAACTCATTTTAGTTGTGACAGATGAAATGCTTCAGATTATTTGGCAAGGACAGGGTTTAAACTGAGTATAAATAAATTCTATAAACTCTTAATTAAGAGTATGGCTTTTTTCTTTTGGGCAGAAAAAGTTTGATCTAATTATGACATTCCAAACAATAATTAATTAAATAGTTAATTGCTCAGGATGTCATGTGACATTTTAACTCTACAATTCCATTCAACTGAGTGTATAGAATATATATTTTTTTTTTTGCTACCAATTAAACCAGGCATTTTTTACTCTTGAGGCCGGCATTATGTATTCACAAACATATACGCATTATTGTAAAAAAAATTGTGCATTTTAATTCTTTAAGAATTCATTCGCTTATGATAAAACTCTATTATTACGTATTTAGATTAAACTAACTAAAAAGTCAGCAAGTGAGGAGAAAATCGCCATCAACAATGTACAAGTCTTAGCCATCACTTATTCTGTCTTCAGTTAGGGGATATGCTTGATGAAACTTACTCTTTTATTAGAATTTATATATATGTAGAAAAGTGGGATTTATTATTAATAATGAAATTGAAATATTATTTGTGTAATAAAAATATTATTATTTAAAACACAAATGAAAAATGAAAACTGCTTCTATGCTATAGCATCTATTGTATTGAAGTATGATTGCTTTCAGTAGTTTATAATTGTTTGACACCTTTTTCAGTATGTCAGAATGACAGCTGCCAACCATGTGTTGTTTGAAAGTTGATAAGGTAGTTTTCCAATATCAAAAGCTTTTTTTTGCTTCAACAAAATAAGGAGGGGGAATATCTTAAGTTATTTTTATTTGATGGATTGCTTTGCTCAAAGAGTAAGTTTGTCATAAATTTTTTTGTAAAAAATATATAAAAAAAATTATGTAACTAGATTTTCTTTTATATATATTTGTTTTATTAAGGACAGTGAATATTATTTTAATGCAGCCATTTTTGATAAATGCCCATTTTTTTTATCGGATTTTTTTTTTTTTTTTCATAATTTTTTATGGATATGGCTTTAATGACTTAAATTAAAGTCAACAAAATTTAAAATATAATCCGGACTTGAAATGAAACATGATAAGAAAAAAAATTCACTATGTATATTAAGTTCTCTGTTCAAAGACATAAAGGCATCTAGGCAATAGGGAACACAATGATTAAATAATAAAACTTTTATCATCACTAGTGATAGAATATCATCGTTTGCCATTCTTTGTACTTCCACTATTTTTTTCTTAATAATTTTTTTCTGTTCTATTTACCTATTGTTGGATCTTAATATATGTAGAGAAAGCATTGAATTGGATAAAAATCTCAATTTTTTTCTAATAAATTTGTGACCTTTAGTTACCATAGTGACAAGTTCATCTAAGGATTAATCCAGAACCAGCTCTCAAGAATATCATTATGTCATCATTGTGCTAAATCGCAAATTTTTGTGCCATTGCTTAACTCATATAGTCTACATCATTGTTTTTTTTTTCAAATCTTTTAACTTTTTAGAAAGTTATTGAGCTACGATTCTACTCACATTTGTTATATACACATATTTTTTTAATGTACTATAAATGAACTATAGCATTTTTAATGTTTTGACAAATTAGAATGGTGCTTATGTGCATAAGTTATAAATTTCTATAGTGCTAAATCCAAATAAACGTATGACAAATTTTCTACAGTAGGAAAAAATTGCATATATATATATACATATTTATTATTTGCCTCACAAGTATTCCATGATCCCCATTTTTTTTGCTTTTATAAGCTGTTAAAGTACTAAGTGCTGTTGTTGCCTGGGAAAAAAAAAATTCTTCTGTTTTAACAGCTAGCTGGTGTAAGCATAAAGAAATGGTGATCATGTGATGAATACTAATCATAGCCAAAAGATAGAGGTGACTGTGGTTATTAAAAAACAAAAACATCAAAATATGTGGATGCTGAACTGGATTCAGATTTGTATGACTATGCAGATAAATTATTAGCTTTGTTTGAAAACGTGTTTTCAGTTTGGTCTGATAGCTTTATAGTTATCAAAAAAGGTAAAAGGTGGGTGCTGGAGAGGTGCATTGCATCCAAAGATCTAAATATACTGATCCCTCACTGATAAAAACCATAAAGTAGAAACTAGTCTGAGAATATTGGGTAAGAAGGAACTGGATAGGGATTAAAATTCACAACCTTCTAGTATCTCTCACTTACTAGAGCTTACACTAGAACACACTAATGTCTGGACAAAATATTCACTACTATTTTAACTCAAAAAGGCTTAAGGTCAAAGAAAGATGAGCAAAAAAAATTATTAATTGAAAGGTTACCAGTAATTGGAACCATAATCTATCATTCAGTGGATTCAAATAGTATTTTAGAGACAGTGTATTCACACAGCTATCGGACATTTGTTTGAATACTATAATAGAAATCACTGGTGTCCTAAGGTCTATAGCAACTGTAGACTTAACATTTTAAAATAAAATTACGATGCTCCTAGAGAATATCAGAAAGCCACGAAAAAATGAATCAGTCATCTCCCAGGCATTATTGTTGATTTCCTATTCACTTGCAATTTTACACTGTAAAGAAAAAATCTAAACAATTTGGTTTCATTGCTGAAACTGTATACAAGGAAAGATGATTATTGTAAAATAAATGTATTTATTTTGCTAGAGTAAAACCTAAACTACTTTAGAATGGACCAAAAACATTACATCTATCATTTTCTCTTTGTGCATATAGAAAGCCAAAAATTATAACTTGCTACTGTGAGCAGCTCAACTTTTTTTAGTCATAAAAAACTATAAAATTGATTTACGACATAAATGATTGATCACATCATTTATTTTCTTTTATTGCCATATAATACTTATATGAATGCAAATATTAAATAATGATGTTTTTAAATATATATGTAATGTATCTATATCTAGAGGCAAACTATCCTTCAAATGTGTGCTATGAATTGTGAGGACTTCCCATCAATAAATATTTTAAAAACATGGGCCACCATCCATATTTAGAGCTTACTTTTAAATAAACCAACCTTCATTGACCATGCTGTTAAGAGAATGAGATTTTATTAAATTGCTAAATCTTTAAATCAGCTTATTACTAGTAAAGGTTTGAATAATCAATCCACAGGAAGAGAAAGCATCTCAGTTTGAGTCAGATGTGATAATGAACCACATTAGTTTAAATAGATGTAAAAATTAAATAACAGTGATTATACATATATAATTTAGATGGAAACAAACTACCTTCCACACATGTACTACTAATTGTGAGCACTGCTCATTAATAAATAATATGGGTAACCATCTGGGTTTTTAAAATATTTATTGATGGGGAGTTCTCACAATTCATAGCACATGTGTGAAAGACAGTTTGCTCCATCTGGGTTTTTAAAATATTTATTGATAGGGAGTTCTCATAATTCATGACATATGTGTGAAAGGCAGTTTGCTTCTATCGAAATTACATATATATTTATACATTAATGAAATCAAGTCATACATCACATGACTTATTTAGCTTGTATTTACAAATATAATATAAAGACCTGTGTTAATAGCTCTAAACAAGCTTTTTATTTTATTTTATCGATAAATGCAGCAAGAGAACACCTTCAAAATCTTTATCTAGACTTATCCCCATCCCCAAACCAGTTTATATATATATATTTGAAATTGCACCCAAAGTATTACTTAAATAAGTGCAATAATGCTCAAGCCTAAATGGTAGTTGAGTATTAAAGCTGCAACATGGTGCATGTATTAGATGTACTGTGCCTATTCACATTCATATCAATCCACTGATAACTTTGTAATCTTATGATCTGACCAAAATAATATGTACATGGATCTTGTACACGACTTGCTTCAGAAAAAAAAAAGAAACGTGTTCACGGATCTTGTACATGGTATTTTGGCAAGAATTACAAAATTATCGGGAGGTTGATATGAATGTCAACAGGCACAGTAGCTCTAATACATGCTCCAGATTGCAGGACTAAAAATAAGTAAAAGTAAAAAAATAGTAAGACTTACAACATTAACAAAAACTTTTAAGAACGACATTTAAAATAAAATTTCAACATTAACACGTTTCCAAAAAAAAAAAAAAATGTGACTTTCACAAATATATATAACTTTCAACATTAATAAAAAAAAAAGATGTGACTTTAACAACCTAATAACTTTTAAGAATGACATTTAAAATAAAAAATAAAAGTGGATATTACAATAATGATGCCATTAATCAAAAAAATAGTAGTTTAAATATATACCAAACAAACAGTAAATGATTTTGATTTTTAAGTAATTTGAATAAAAATACATTAACTATATTCTTATGACACTTACCATGTAATATATAATTATAAATATGCTACTTTTTTGCATGCATTAGTGAAGCCATAATTATATTATAATGGGTAATAGGTCTGCTTAGTTTTTATATAAGGTATTACCACAGAAAATGGAGATCTGCAGCTAAAAATTTTTGCTCTGAAAATGAAATTACGCGATTGCTAAGTATGCTGGGATCTTCATAAAACTGCTAATTATGTCATTTTTTTTTAATAAAGAAATTAAACCAAAATTACAAAAAAAACATTAATTATTACACTTTATTAAATTTTTATATAAAACATTCGTCTGTTTTCTTACATAAGCCACCAAACATCCATCTCCCCTTGGTGTATGCCAATTTTAGTGTTACAACCTCAGACATTAATGAAAAATATGATAACTGAAAATGTCGAAGTATTACAAAAAAAAAAAAAAAGATTGCATTGAAAAAAAAATCTTGTTGATTAAAAAAAAAAACATTTTCACAATGAGAAATACGACAAATAACTGAAAATGTTGAAATATTACAAAAAAAAAGTTCGTGTTGAAAAAAAAAAATCTTGTTGATTAAAAAAAACATGTTTTCACATATACTCACAGGTATTATTTTCTTTCAATTTGACATCATTGTGGTGTTATTGTGGGTGTGAAAAGGCCTCCTGTCTCTCCGATGTTGCAGCTTTAATACTCAAGTACCAGCTAAATATATATGCTATTTATTATAAATGCATTCATACATATATGTTCATTTTTTTCATATAATTTTTTAATTATACCAATTATAAATTGTTCTTCTATTAAATAATGTTTGAATGTTAATAATCTTAAGCTACTTCATTATTAATACTATCCAAAATCTGCTCATTTGTCTAATCAATTCTTTCTTGTAATTATGCCTCTCATTATCATCAATCTTTTGTCATTTTTATCTTATTTAAGATAATAAATGATTTTTTTTTCTTAAGCTTGACTAGTTCAGAGCATACTTATTTATCTCATGTTACATTCCCAATTTCAACACTTTTCATCTTCACACAAAACATACTACTCAATTTCTTTCTTTTCTTTTTTTTAATTGGGGAATTTTTTTTCTAGTGAACATTTTTCTTCATTAATATTCAATTTTTTAAATGTAATTAATATTAATAATGGTCTGTCATCTTTTATATAGAACAGAGATATATATTACTTTTTTTCTATTTTATGTTTCTATTTTTTTAAATAGCATCTTTTTGTGTGTGTGAAATTATGCCACTTTCATTATAAGATAAGCTTTTTATATTTATTCTTGCATTTCTATGCACAGATTTTTTTTTTACATTATTCCATCAAACTTTTTATTTTATTTTATCCATTTCTTTTATTTGTATTCTTCTTCTAATTATATTAAAATCTTTTGTTGCCCATTTGCCTTGCAATATATATGCATATTTAAATAAATACGTGAGATATATTTATAACCAATCAAATCTTTCAAATTTGCAGTGGTATCTTGCTTATTACCATCTTGTGCATTATTGCTCAGTGTAAACATTTTTCAGACCAACTTTTCTCCTATATATTTTTATTCATGGAAAGAACTACCATCCATCAGGTGAGTTTTGAGACATCTAACATCCACATTGAAATGATAGTCTTAATTTTTTAATTGTATTGTAATTATGAATTGTTAGAAATTTGAAGCACGAATATTTTACAAGCAGAAATTGCTAAAGCATTCAAGATTTAAAATTAAATGTTGGACTCATGACATATAAACAGAAAGTCCAAATATCCAGGTATTTCAAACCCCTGACTCACATAAAAAATAGAAGTTGTTTGTTTGAAATGCATATATAATGAAAGAGGTGGTCCAAATTTTTTTATAAGGTTAATAATAGCAAGTTAGTGAATACACATTGTAGTTCTAAAATATTTGATTGATTGCATATGAATATATATCATCAATAGTATTCTTTCCTATGGACAGGTCCAGAGAGCAGTCATATCACAATTAGTTCATTTCTCCACCCTGTTCTTTTTATTGTCAAATTCACCAATTCCACATATTTCCTCCCATCTAGCAAGGTCAATCTTTTCCATCCTTTCTTTTTGTTTCTACTCACAATTCTCTCCAAAATATCTTTTATTAAACCATTAGGTATGTCCAATTTAGTTTCCTTTTCTATCTCTAATTTCCTCAACCAATCTTACTTTTTTCACAACTTCTTCATTTGTCATTTCATTCATTCAACTAATTTTTTTCATCCTTCTCCATATAAGAATCTCAAAGGCTTCCAATCTGTTCCTAATTTTTGTACTCATTGACCATGTTTCACAACCATATAATAGTACACTTGACATACATATAGTAGTAGTCTATTTAATAAAAAAAGTTTCTGATCACAGATTTGATTTAAATTAAAGTGATAGCCAAAAAATAAATAGTCTTAATTTTAGGAAAAAATTATATTTAATGAGGGAGAATAAAAATGTTATTTTTATCATATGCTTTTATATTGATGACTTTAAAATAATATTTGGTGTGGAGATGGAAAGAATTTATATAAATACAAATATGTACCTTTTTAACATTTATATTGTAACAGTTTCATGAAATAATTAAAAAATAATAGCAGTAGAATAATTAAATTGACAGTAGGATAAAGAAAATTGTTTTAAGTTGATAAAGTTGGTTTTACAAATATGTCGATAATAATTGAAAGTAATGGTTTTTAATAACAAATATATTTTGCATTTGATATTGCATTTGAAGTAAGTATGCAATAATTGAATTCGTCCCTTTCCCCCTTCCTATTTTTATATTGAGAAAATTTGCTATGAGTTTACAGGAACCAGTCATTAATAACAAATTATCATTAATTAATATATGACAATTTTTGCAATTTTGGGGACTAAATGTTCAGTTTTTTAATACAAAGATGTTTCTTAAATTTTTAGTTAAGTTGTTCATAATTTATATATGTATACTGTGTCTATTTGTTGTATATTTAATCACAATTAGCAATAAACATCACATAACACTATTTCACATAATACTTTTATGTAGCAAATCTGTTTTTATCTATTGCTTAAGCTTATTAGATGACAATTGAAATAGAAAAAAATAAATTTTTAAGAGAAAATACCATCAACATTTTCTCCTATTATCAATACACTGCAGAATAAAGATTTTTCCAAGTTCGATCCAGTTTCTGCAATTATAGTCTTTTTTCTCTACATCATATGAATAAACTTTCTTATTAAAATACATCCATCCACATGACATGTGGTCTCTTTCTGAATCTTTTACAATCTCTTGGGATTCAATTTAAGATTTCTACTGCCAATCTATTATCATGTTTTCTGCCAATATGTTCATCTCAGCTGTACTTCAATCTCATAACTTTTGAATGATGATAATATATTTCCCAAAATATTTTCCATGAATTATAATATAGTAAATATATGTTAACAAATGTATCATTATCATCGAAAAAAAAAGTTAATACGATGAATATATTCATATTGGCAGTCAGCGTATTAAATTCTTCTTTTGCATTACATTTGAAACTTTTTTCTAAGTTTAAAAAGTTGATTTATCACAGATAATAATTTATAAATAATAGTAAATTAGTGTTTAATGATTGTAATCATGCAGCACTTGAAAGCAGATCAACAATTAGTTTTAATATTTATTTTAATAAGAAGAAAAAAGATATTTATTATATGTTGTTCAATCCTATTCATGATTCAAAATCGTTATGTCCATGTGGAAAATGTTATATAATTAGGTTTTAAAAATATAAACATTAAGACACCACTTATGAAAGAAACAATACAGTAATAAATTAAAGTGTGGAAAAAAAGGAAGTAATTGACTAAGAGAGAATTTATGACGATTTTCATATTTATCAATTCAAGTTTATGAATTTATAATTTATTTTTAAATATTTTTTATTTAACTTTAAAATTCTGTTTAGGTTAAAAAATAGATTTCTAACTTACTGTCAAAATGAAATTTCCTTTAATTTTGTATATATGTTAGTAATCAATGACAGTATAATATGATAATGAGTGTTATATAATGAGCATGTCAATAGCTCTTAATAAGCTTTTCAGAATATCCCTATCCTCAGACCGGTTTCTAGCTTTGGCTTTCATCAGTGAGGCACTAGAATATTCAAGCATTAGATTTGAAATATTAGGTCAAGCACAGCACTTTATCTAATATTTAACTATTAAATAGAAAATCTGAAATTTTCAGACATCCACATATCTTCAAATCCAGCTGTCTAAATCATCGTATGGAACTAAACTAAGTTCAGATACACCATATATTAATAGCTTTAGCAATATAATAATCACCAAAGCCTTAAGAGCAAATAATAATAATTTGCAAGGAAATCAAGTTATATATCATGTGACTTAATTTAATAAGCTTGTATTACAAATGTTATAATGAGCATGCCAGTAGCTCTTATCAAGCTTTTCAGAATATCCCTAAATCCCAGACTGTTTTTTAGCCCTAGATTTTGTCAATAAGGTGCTAGGATATTCAAGCATTTGATTTAAAATATCAGGTCAAGCCCAATACTTTATATAATGTTTAACTATTAATAGAAAATCTGAAATTAAGTCACGTGATATATGTCTTACAATTATGATAATGAAATATTTCAGTTTTTTCCAGACACTTATTTAGTGTAGCAGTGTTGGACTTCAAATTTCAAACACACTGATATCAGTTTAGTAAGTTTTCAGTGATGTGCACAAGAGGGTGATGTATATATTAAAAAAGTTTGCATTAAAAACATTTAAAATAAATTCAAATAGAAATCAAAATTAAATTTTAATTTTTCTTGATTGTAAAAGTTGTTTTTTTTTTAAAAAAAAATATGAAATTTTAATTTCTCTTAATTGCAAAAGTTTTCTTTATTTTAAAAAAGGCTTTTTTCATAAACAAAAATAATAGTAAAATAGATTTTTAACTAGTTTAAGGGACTTTGGTGCCATATTGAATTTTAAAAAACTGACTTGAGACATAATTTTCACAATAACTTTGGTAGCAACTAGAGAAACTAAGGAAAAACAAATGATGATTATCATTAAAAAGGTAAGAAAAAAGAAATTTCAACATCTGAAATAATTATTATTTTATTTGTTCATAATTTCTAATTTATCATTAATTAAGTTTTAATTACACCTTCATTGATAATTTCTTTATATTCCTCACAAAATTCTCATTCGAACCATATATAATACTTCTTATCTGAGACAATCCATAGCTTCAGAATCTACAAAAATAGTGACATAAAAATTCTTCATTTTTATCTTGTACCCCAAAAGTTAACAATTCTCAAGGCGTCTATAAGAAAAAGATTCATCTTAATAAAAGATACATATCCACCTTCTGGAAATGATTTATTTTGTATTTATCATCATAGAAATTGGCTACTTGTCTATCCAAAACTAGAAATTAAAGGCTACTGTCTGTATCAATGATAAAATGAGTTTTATGTTTTCATTTTATACTTATGTACACCAGTGACATTTATATTCTTTGTGCACACCAGTGATGCTATCTTGTTATATTTATTATCCACAGAGATATAATTTATTTACATATAACTCATTTTTACTAAGGTATAGACAAGAATCAGGATTTGATTTTTTGACTGCATACAATTCCATGTAATAGTCATAATTATTGTAGCTATTATCACATGCATCACTTGAAACCTTTCTTTATTGAGTTTAAGAGTTTATATTTTCACATAGTACTATGCCCAGTAAATTGTGTAATTGCTTTATGAACTGCAATCTTTCTGTACACATGATAATCAGTTTTAAAATTTACATTCCACTGCTCTATATACCTTAATTATATATATATATAAATTATTAATTGTTATACAAACACAGACATACAAATATAAATGCACTAATACATATATAAACACACTCATAAATTATTAAACTTTTTGAGGATTATTATGTCTATAAAATAAGATTGCCTCAAACTTGGATAAGAGCCCCAAAATTACATTGTACATAAACCACTACGTTATATTGAAATATAAGTATAATTTTTATACTATACACACTAATACAAATGCAAACACATTAATAAATTATAATTTATAACAATAATAAAATTATGCAAATAATAGAAAAATTTAAAATACCACGCAAATAATAATAAAAAAGTTAATTCAATATGTACAAGTCCCTAAATTACATTATACATAAACCACTGTGTTATCTTGGAATAAAAGTTTAATTTATATACTACACACAACTAATACAAATGCAAACACATTAATAACTTATAATTTCTCAAATAATAAAAAAATTAAAATACTGCACTACGCAATTAATAGAAAAATTTAAAATACCAAAAAAAAAAAAAAAACATTAAAATTGAATATTTAGGATATTACGTTGTTATCAGGATGAAGGCCTTGGTCATCGAGACATTATTAATTCATTTTACTTCAGAGTCTTGCCAAAATAAAAATTGTGCCCTTGTCTTCTTTTTGCATTCTAGTAAACTGAGCAGAAAAAAAAATTAAATGACTCTACTCTACTAAGTAAAATATTAATAAAAAATTTTACATTTTTGTCCGATTTTAATATACAACATGCCATTTTAAAAAGGAATGTAAACAGCAATGAATTCCATGATTTCTGTTGATGTCATGCTTATAGTTTTCATGCAATTTTAAAAAGAAAACAAAACTTCAACAAATCAGGTGCCACTAGTGGCTACCATGCTGCAACCACTCAAGCCATTAATGCATGCAAATTTTTCTCCAAATATGACATAGACTACAACCTTGTTTTTATTCTCTGTTTTAAAATTAGAATAATTATGAAAAAGATCTGAATATTAAAACATGAAAAATAATATATGTATATGAAAAATATTTTATAATGAAAGCTTTTATTTACTGTGCATTAAAAAGCTAAAAATAATTGTTTTCTTCAACCATATATGTAGTTTTTATATTTAACTTGAAATAAATGCTTGGGGCAAGTTAATACATTCAATTACTTGTTTTTGCAACTGGTGATTGAATTAATTAATTTCTAGATGCACCATGTATTTATCTTAAGTTAAATATGAAAACCGCAGTTGCGGTTGGAAAAAAAAACAATTATTTTTAACATTTTAGTGCAAAGTAAATAAAAGTGTTTATTTGTAAAATAATTAATATATATATTATTTAAGGTATTTACTGCACCTGTAAGTAATGAATTATGGATATAATGGGAAAATTATTTAATATAGACATAAACTCATGCAAGCACAACTATTTTTAAAAGTCAGATAAAAAAGACTTTTCCTGGATATCATACTTGAGAAAATTCTGCATGACACATGCAACAATAAATGAATTAATATTAAATAAACAATCAAATTACATAAATTGATGTAAGCAATTATTTCAATACATCTACCTAGCCACACATGCAATGTTTGATACACCTGATGATATCTTCTCATGTGCTGTGCTCTCTGCAAATGCTTAATAGTTGTTCTGTTTTACCTTTATATTGCAGAAAGAAAAAGTAAAATGCAATGACCATACATATTTTTGCCAACCAGAATGTAATCCTCAGCTGTTAATAGGATATTACATTTAGGCATTAGAAAACCACTTTATGGCATATTTTGTTCTTTGTCTCAACTTAAAATTTAATTGCCTTACGTTTTTTTTTGTATTCTCATTGCTGATTTGGGAAACTGACTTTATGCAGAGGTAATAGAAAATAAAGTAATTAAATTATTTATTGCTTGGGTTGGGTGTTCATGATAAATTTGGACACTAGATGATAATAATAATAAGCATGCTTAAATTTTAAAGAAATATATATATATCTTCTGTTGTAATATTCATTTTGTAGAAGAGAAATGTGGATTTCTAATGCAAATGAATGAAACTCTTTAAAGTATGATTATTGGTGAAGATGTGAGAGATGCTTTGAAAAAGTGAGAGAACTAGAAATCTAAAAAAAAGTTAAAAAAGAATATAATCTCAATATGGAATATAATTATATATTTGTTTATCAAACAGCAAAAACATTTTGAGATATTAATCAACACAAATTTTTGAAATTGTTTGCTCATGAGAATTACAGAGAGTTTTTATGATGTTGGTCATAATTTTTTTTAGGTTACATACAAGATATAATTATAAATTTATTAAACGCACATTGATTACGTAAGTAATATTTACTGAGGCTATAACCTTGAGAATATGCGTGTAAAATGCGATAGTGGGGACCTCTACAGGTGTTTAACCACAAGCTTCCCCTCTTTTCTTCCATAGCGTAAGCTTGTGGTTAAACACCTGTTGAGGTCCCTACTATCGCATTTTACACGCATATTCTCGAGGTTATAGCCTCAGTAAATATTACGTACAAGATATAACAAATTCATTTATTAATAAAATAAAATTATTTTTTTACGTTAATATAAACCTAGATAATATTGTTAATAATTGTGTTTGCTTTTTTAAATTAAAAATAAGATAAAATTATACACCAGGTTTTAACAAGCATATAGATGAATAATAAAGTTTATTGATTTTTGCTACAATATATTTATAAACATTTAGTAGCATAAAGGATTATGCAATCCAAAAATTGGGTGATAATAATAATATATACACACACAGAAAACTTTTTTTAACTTAAAGTAAATATTTAAGTTTGTTTGAATAAAGTTTATCTAAAATCAGCATCTGTTTATTTTAAAAAAAGTCTATAATTTATTTTTTTTTAGATATGAAGAAAATCACATTTTCTATCTCTCTAATAGTCAATATCAGGCAGTTTAATTCTTAGTTTATTCATACTATAGAATAAATTTATTTATATAAACACATTTTTATAAAATCAATATTTATATATATATTGAAAAATCTGTGTTTAATACTAATTTTTTTTTCATAAATTAGAAATATTTATAAACAGCTTAACTATAAAAAATATTGCAAAGGAATCTCTAAAGATTTTAATCAGGAAATAGATTTACTGATGACATTACCTAAGTCCTTCTATTCTGCCATTGCAACCTAAATTAAGAAGTCATTAAGTATGCAATCCATGGTTTGTTTGTCAGCATTATTTATGAAGCATATGTGTGCTGTAATAATGGGTGCCCCGAATCTGTACATGAGATCCCACTTGCATCCTGAAAGATTAATTTCGTCTGTTTCTATTATTGGATCTGGAAAAAAACTTGTTAAAATCTCATAAGAATTCCATTTTTTATATTATAATTCTTAAATTATAGGGGTTCCAACTTTTTAGGTCTCTGTACCCCCTTGGCTTTTAGTAAATTATTTGATACTCCCAATTCATTATAATAAGTAGTTGGAGAATGTACCACACAGTACATCGTGTGCATGCATAAGAGGTACAGAGGCAAGCCTCAAGGGAATGCCAATTTGGCAATTTCACTAGCTATCTTAAATCTTAATTGGGCATTTTGAGTTATCAGACTCTGCAGTAAAAAAAAGACTATGCTACCTTACTATGTCTATGTCCAAAAAGATTGAAATGTTGTTGGTGTAGCTGATGGACAGTACCATCATGGAATAACTCAGAAATGATAAGGTAACAATTTTTGAAATATATTGATAATATAATGTACTTATTTACCTGCTATTCCCATACCTCCTGGACAAGCATCACTTACCCCCTGGGGATAAGGGTACCTCAGGTTGGGATAATTCCCAATCCAGAAAGTGAATCTTGATTTCAGACGAGTTTTTTGGTAATGAAACTATATCTTAAGTTTATGGAAAATCTGATGTACCTAATAACTTTATATACATTATTTGTAATATATTTTCTTTTCTACATTGTAACGATCCGGAGAAGGTAGACTTATGTAAACTGCACTACAGGGCGCCATCTAGGCATTTGAACCTAGAAAAATTTATAAAGTAGGCAGATACGTAAGTAAAAAAAAAAAATTTTTTTTTTTTAAATATTTTGGTTCCGGTCGTTAGCCCATGTCACTAGCTCAGTGGAATAGCAGAGATTAAATAATATAATCTAAGAGTATATAAAAAAAGAATAAAATAAGCCACTGCCAGTAATTAGCATACAAACATTTATTTATGCACATATATATAAGATTGAAAATTGTTTTAGTATCAGTTTACATTTTAACATTTAACATTATTTTTAACTTTACTTTAGATTTTAATTTACATTTTAATTTCTATTATATTATAAGTTTACATTTTAATTAAGTTCGCACAGATGGAATTATAAAAATTTGTTTTAATAATGTTGAGTATAGATCGGTTACATAGATTACAACGGTTAAAAACATTTCAAAATAAACATAAACGATCAAAATATAAAATCATTGATACCGACAATTGCAGAGGGAAATTTATAAGTAACCCAATAGTATTCACCATAAGATACTTGCATTGTCACCAATAACTTAAAAGACATCCGAATAAATACATTATAGATACTCACCGTAAGGTATCATTATTTATCGAATGTCTATATATTTTGATCAAATATGAAAACCCAAAACATACTTAACCGATAACCAATCCATGCAAGCATCTATAAACAACTTAAATTTAATGCATTTTTATTTAGGGTCGAGTATGAATAGACTACATAGATTTGCATTTGAAAATAAAATATTCTATCCCTATTTAACCTTAGGCTAAAATTCGCAGTCAAACTGGCATCAATTCATCTGATATATCGATGTATTCAATGTAATACGGAATACGGCAGCACCAAAAAGATTAAGAGAAGACATTGACTCTCATCAGATAGGAATATTACATCTATCTAATGAGAAGAACAATAAAAAAAAACTCCATAGAAAGGAACTGCGTTCTCCGTCTTATAATTCCTTCCATAGGCAAACGGGTGAGTGCGGCGTATATATAAACGATTCTGCCAGTAGCGAATCTCCGACTACATCTACTAACTACATCAATATATCCAATCCATTGACCCAATTTAACAATGACACAAATAACCTAAGATTACCCTCCCCTAATATAACTTTACAAATCTATACAGCCATTCACGCCCGACTTAAGTTTAACATTGATATATTTTAATTTATTGGAAAACAGAAATCATAAATAAACTTAAAGAACAAAATTAAATAAATGGAAATGATTTTAAATAAATAAATAAAAAATACATCAAATAACATTATTAATAAAGAATTTAGTTTGGTCAGATAGGATTCTATTGCATTATTTACTAAAAAGTTTTAAAATTTAGAGTTCTTATTGTTTCAAGTGAATATAAAGTTCTTACGATTTTTAAAACGTCCAACTTTATCCGTTGCTTGCCATGAACGTGAATTCCCACGCCGTCCTAAAGAGGTGGATATTCTGAAGGCCGATTTATTTATCCATCCGGAGATTTTTGCTTTAACTAGTCCTCAATGTAGAAAACGATAGTTCATTTCTCTTTCTTTCTTAGCAGAACTGAAGGGATTGAAGAGTGCGTCTTTTCAATCCCTTCTCCTTCACTTCAGCACTAACACATATCTGTCACATCGTAAATAATCTATCATCCTTAATAATTTCCAAACTTGTCTTTTTATATTAATCTGAAGGATTGAATTTACATTGCGTCATCGATGAGATGGTCTTTTCGCTGAGGTCCGATTCCATTGCTTTTCTCTTCATTGGCTATTAGTTTCTATTGTTTTCCTATCTGACCGATGCTTTTACATTTAAATGCCCAAGGCTAGTTTACATTTAACTAATTAAAACAATCATTTCCATTTCTGATTAATTAATGTGTTTTCCAAGATTAAAGATATATTTTTATCTCTAAATCTTTTTAAGTTTTTGTTTTTAAAATACCTTTCTATTTTTAATAAAGTTTTATTTTAATAATTTTTTTTTTTTTTATCTGTGCGATTTATATATACGAGTTTAAGATGATATTTAATTTCAATTTTTAATTCTTAAAGAAAATTTTTTAAATGCGAACTTCTTATTTTAACTTCATGTTTAATAATAAAAAAACAATGTAACGTTGTCTGTGCTCATTACAACATGATGGAAGAATATGTGAAAGAATAGGAAATCCACTACAAAGAAGTAGAGTAGAATGTATCAGTAATATTTTTCATAGTAATATTGAAACGAATATCGAGATGTTAAATGTTAAAACTGTTTTTCCATCATTAAAATATGCTAATGCTAAGGAAGTTGTCTATAAAATATTTGCATCCCATACCCAAGTAGTACCTGCCAGCTTTACAAGAAAGATATTTATTTCCTAAGCACTTTCTGACTTCAGGATCTGATGAAAAGATATAATAAACATAAATTAATTAAATGCACTGAGTCCGTTTTCAGTAAAACACTGCAAGAATCATAGTGCTGAGTAAATTTATGCAGACATGACATTATATGTAAATGAGGCCAATATGCAAATAAGGCAATTAGATATTCCATTTTTTGAAAAATAGAACACATGAAGCCTTTTTGTTCACAGAATGTGAATTTTTTGCAATCGCCCATGCCACTTTACATTGGATGGTGAAAATATATAACCAGTGATGCATTTTCTAGAAATATACTTAGATCTAAACTTAAACAAACAAGGAAAATAAGGCTATGATCCAGGGTAACTCCTAACCAGTATGGCATAATTTCGATATATTATTGCAAAAAGTTATATTCAAGATGAGATATTGTTGACATGGAAAGTAGAAAATACTATCTTTTTTGGATTAGGAATAAGATTTTAGTCTTTGATAAAGATTTTTAATTTTTTTATATTCTTATGGAGAGATTTTTCTATTTCAGAAAATGATTTTTTAAAAATGAAATCATAACATAGTCATCGGCATAAATGTATTCCACTTCTGGAAGATCATTGTGGAATATATTCAATAAAGCAGATAGATAACTGAAGCTGAAGTAGATTAATGTGTAAAATTCTGCAACAACATTAATTATCACTTAATATTACTTGAATTTTTCTATTGGTGAACATATTATCAAATATGTTGACATTTTTTAATGGTCTTTTAAAAGTTTCTATAAGAATTTTAGAAGCTTTTAGAAGGCCATTTTTCCACACAGAATCATAAGCTAAGGTTAAATTAATAAATGTAGCATCAATCTTTTAATTTACTTAGAAATTCCCTTTTCACTGTGCATTGTTAAAGATAACACTTGTTCACAACAGCTTCTTGGCCTAAAACCAAGCTGTTGCATAGAGAGATGTTTTTCAATTATTGGAAAAATTACTTTTTAATATTGAAAAAAATTGTGTTAATATTGATTCTTTCAAATAATTTATAGGGAATACATAAGAGTGATATTGGATAAATTTTTGGTTCATTATTGAGTATATACATTTATTTGGGTTTTAAGAGAGCTGTAGTTTGCTTTTATGTTAAATTTTTCAATGTTATTGAATTGTTTTATGTTTAGGTTGTAAATATTTTAGAAACTGGAAATATGCTGCCTGCTAATGAGAATTTTAGTGGCTTAAGGGAATCAAAAACCAAGTTCAAGTTCAACAGCACATAAATTTTTATCAAGAATAAAATTTTCAAGGTGTTTTTCTAAAGGTTTGTGATGATGATTTTTTAACTGTGTCCAGGTTTGGATCCCCACGCTAATACTGTTACTGGTCAGACCAGAAACACCCGAATAGATTAGAATAATACATCTTGAAATGTTGTGCATATATTAACCCATGTACTAGCGGCTGAATATAATTGGAAATTATTTATTTAAGTTTTTCTAAAGACATTCAATACTTAATATTACATGATGGAAATAGTCCAATGTATATATAGTATCAGAACATTCTATCAATTTTGGGCTTAAATGTCTTTTACAAAAGATTGGCAATCTCATTAGCAGTGATAGCAGTAGTTGATTTAGGAGTGATTTACAAACCAGGCTTAGATAAAAGTGATTAAGACTTTTTTGGAGTAGATCTTGTATTTTTTTTTTATGATATATCTCTCCACTTTTCTGGGAACATCCAGTGTCTTTATAAGTTTATCAGCAATTTCCAGATTTTTGTTAACCAAAGTAGGCTATAAAGAGCATTGTTGGTTTTGTTCCAACTTTGAATAAATTGCTTTCACTATCCACAAGGAATAATATCTTTGGCAGCTGTTGCTATGATATTATCAAACCTATCAGAGAGAGAATTGTAGAAATTCTGTTAATATTTTATTCAGAATACTCAATTAGCTTTGCCTAAATTCTGTCTTGGAATAGATTAACGTTCATCTATAAAAATGTTGATTCCAAGAGTGATTAGACTTTGTATATGTTTAAGGGGAAAATGATTTAATGTCAGTAGTTTGGCTGGTAATGGTGAATCAGTTTTTATCAAAACAAAAGGTAAACCAGGAATTGTTTCAAATCCCCATTTGCATGTTGTTTAAATTTATCCATCATAAAAATGAACCAACTTGATCCCCATTTGCATATCCTCAAAAGCTACTATGATCATTAAAATCTTCTAAAAATGCAGATGTAAGAAGATCTGGAAAAAAGTAAGCAAGACCAATTTGTATTGGTAGGTTTGTAAATATTGTATATACTAAAAATATCCAATTGATGATTACAACATCATTTGAATTATCTCCAATAGAAATTATTTGCTTTACAAGACAGCTTGAAATAAAAATAGACTACCATATTTCAAATGTGTTCTATCAATAATCATTATTAAGAAGATGAACATACTAAGAAGAACAATGATTCTTCTGATATAGAATTATACTAGTGCTGGGTTGAATAATTAATTTGTGAATAATCTCCATTTTTAATTTTGATATAATCTTATTATTAAGTTGAAGTAACTTTACGTTTCCTAGGTGAAGAGAATATTGGTTTGTATAATGTGCATCTGGCATTTGAAGTGTTCCATGGTTGCCAATACCAAAATGGTAATTTTTTATTTTCAGTCTATGATCCTCATCTCTTTAGTCGTGATTCAGCTATTCCTCATAATGTCATTTGAATTTACTAATAGATTTATTCTGTAATTCAATACTAGCACTATAAATGCATAAACACAAAGCTAATATTTAATATTTTGAGTCATGGCTTTCATAATCATAGCTCTTTGTGAAGTGATTGATTGTTTAATGTTATGCAAAATTATGCAAAGTTCAAGTATTCCATTTCCTGGATATAGAATAACACATTTTTGTTTCGGTTAATGGTGTTGCTGTCTACTGCAATGAAGCAGACATCTTTTATCTTCCTTCTCATATCATTTCCCTCTCTTCACACTAAGCTGATTATTTGCAGTTTGTATGGATGTCCTGTAAGCTTTTGCCACTGTCCTTAGTATATGAGTATTTATGTTGAGATAATCTAGTTTCCAATGCTGCTTTGGTTTCTCCATAGTATGAGGCCTTACAATTTTTGTTGGAGCATGATATATTGTAGACTTCTTGTGGAGTTTGAGTGAGAGGGAAATAATTTGAGAAGAAAGATAAAAGAGGCCTGCTTTATCACAATAGACAACAATGCCATTAATAGAAAGGAAACATGTTATTCTATATCCAGGAAATGGAATACTTGATCTTTGCATAGATTTGCATAACATTAGACAATCAGTCACTTCCCAAAGTACTATGATTATGAGAGCCATGATTCTCAAAAGTGCTCAGCCTATGGTTTAATAAAATATTAAATATTAGCTTTGTGTTTATGCATTTATAGCACTAGTATTGAATTACAGAATATTAACCAAACATGCAAAGTTTAAAATTAAGTTCGAATTACAATAGATTTATTGTGTATTTTTACAGTTGCTAATTTTAATCAAGAATATATCAGTATAAAGCCTGGTTTTTGTGGACACAATTTATTCATAGATTAATGCATGTAACTTACAGGATAGGTTATGGGAGCACTGTCATCTATCCACTCCATTAGAAAGAGTAATTTATCATTTAAGATTTTTGTGAGCTTTAAATCTTATTTTTGGTCAGCAAGTGTAAGGTAACTTTTAAATGTTTTTTTTTTAGAGGAGAAGGACATGTTTACTATAATATGTGACATAATCATTGTAATTTCCAATCATTTTTTTTACAGGGGAGAAGCTTGTTTAATGCAATTGTTACTACACTAATTGAAAGAAGAAAAATGATCATTAAGTATTGCCATAACTCAAAATATAAAATATATTAATATGCACAGTAAAAATACATTTTTTTTATAAGAGTGTTGAGGATTTTAGATTCAGTAGATATTAATAGTTATAAAATTGATCAAGTCAAGGAAGGAATCAAATTAAAGAACACACGCACTCACATGCCAATAATGTATCGAAAAAAAATCATATATATTATTATTATAATTTTTTTAAATAGTAAAACGTATTTAATAATAAAAAGTCAGATGTCACATGACTTATATATAGGTTGCATTTACCAATATATTCTTTATGCTAAGAGGGTTTTTCTTGACTTTAGTCTGGGAATTAACTGAATAATAATTGAAAAAATTATAATATTTACAAAAATTAAATACTTTTGAAGATTGTTTAATTAAAAGTAATATCTTTTAAATAAAGTGAATTCTTGTTCTGTATAACTATTACTATACTAACACAAATTGTAATGTGTATATATATAATACAGACACATTTCTGTGTGTATTTATAATTCACCAAGACTGTTGATATATTTATATATAACAATTATAATAATTCATTTGTCACTTTCTGTGTTTACTATTGAAGCACATTAATAAAACAAAATTGATTTGTGGTGTTGAAATTCATAGTTTGTTTTTTTTTTAGAATAAAAAAATTGAATATGTTCAGATGCAATTATTTACATTCTTAATGACTTTGATCTGGGGCTTGAATTCAGGCAAAGTTGAATTTCTTTTTATGTTGCTAAGTTTTCCTTGCAAGTTTAAAATCTTTTTTTTTATAGCAATCCCAAGTCTTACCCAGCTACTGACTGGGTACCGGCCATTCCTGGACCAGAAAAAATCATATAATTTTCACAGATATTTTACTAGGCTAGTGAATAATGCTTTCTCTTTTACTGTCCCTCTATAGGCAAATGTTGAAAGTACTTTTATCATGTAGGCTATTTAAAGCTTTAAATTGTTTTTAAAAAAATAAATGAGACAATAGTGATACCTATATTTTACTTGCAACCAATTATACATTAGATAGCAAAGCTGAGAGAATCATTTGGTTGGTCTTTGTCTAATTGATCTTCCTTGATGAATAGAACAGTCTATGCAATTAACCAATTAAATCAGTTCTCAGATAATTAGCTGTCGATGAAGATATATGTCAGTACTGCTTAATGCAGTTATTAAAAAAAAAAAAACCAAATGTTTTATTTCTCATGATTTTATAAGAGGTTTGAGCATTGGAAATGATGAAATAAGGCCACAATCCATGAACCTTAACCTCCAAACTTTGCCACTCTACCAGTGCACTAAAACGCACAAAACTTTAATGCAGTGAAGTAATCTAATAGAATTATGTGATTCTTTATTTGACATTTAATTCTTTAATGATAAATTAATATTTAAACAGCAGTTTAACTCAATTAAATCATGGATTAGGCATTTGTTCTCTTTGATTTATGTTAACATTATAATTGATAATTATCGATAACATTATTTTAAATATATATATACTTTACGTACCATGTATCAACAATAAAATTAATTAAAGCTGGGACATCATTTGTTAGAAAATGCCAGTTTTAAAAAAAATATATTACCAGTAAATTATAAATATATAGAGTAATTAATATTTAACAGCTCAATTATGAAGCTCCATAAATCATCAATTTGTAGTGAATTATTAGTAGATAATATTAATGGCAGATTCTGGACAAATCCACTTAATGAATATTGTCATAATTAAAATTAATGTCAATAAATGTTTCACAAAAAAAAAAAAAAAAGATGATAAAGGGGAAAGAAAAGATGATATATGGAGAATAAATTATTTTTTTTTTGTATGTCATTCAAGAAAAATTAACTTAAAAAAATAATAATAAATAAATAAATGACAAGAGTAATTTATATAATGCTATTTGTTCTGAATTAATAATTTATTAGCAGTAAATTTATTATTATATACACAGTTTAAATACATGGTACAATTTATAGAAAAAATATATTTTACTTTTACGATTTTATGTATTTGATGCCCAGCTGTAATTGGTTAGAAAGTATTATATATATATGTATATTTTCATTTCTACAGCTAATATTAATAATTTAAAACAGTAAAAATATTTATTTAAACCCATTAACACTTTAAAAAATGAGTAATCAGGGGACATCAGGAGCAAAACCTGCTTTTGATGATTTGGTTTTTATTCATAAGAAACTGTTTCTTATGATCTAACCTACTTAAGTAATTACCTTGCTGTGAGAAGGTTGTCGTCTACATAATGCTATACAATGAGTGCATGTTATTTTTTTAACCAGATGGTTGGCCTGGGTTTAAAACTGTAGGATGTTTGATATTTTACTTTATTAAATTGAATTACGAAAATTTAAACTAATAATTGGAATAGTGTAGTTTTAGGTTGAGTGATAAATTTGAGCATTAAAGATTTTTGAACCAAGTCTTAAAAAGTTGAATAAAGTGAAAAAACTAAATAAAACAACTTATTTAGGTCAGTTGACTGGAAATGGTGGTCTCACTCAGCCACTTGGGTGCTCAAAACTCATGCGACTTTTATGCATTGAGTGAAGAAGAGTACAGATCTTATGATGCTTTCCAGTTCTTGTTGCAACGTGCGTTGATTTTACTCAATGCGTTTGATGTAGTGTTTTGAGTTGAAAGCTTGTCATTCATTATCTTAACACATTTGTTTTAACATCTCCAGTTTAAAACTAACTACATCAATACTTTTTAAAACCTTTTCATTGTCAAAATACATGCATCATTAGTATTGATTCATAGTTAATTTCATTACGCAATTGATTTTAAATTTTCACTGTTACAAAGCCGCACTGAGTACTGAGTAGGGATTTAATAATTACTATATCTAGTATCTATTGATTACTAAAGTTTTTAATAGATGGTAGAACTGGAGTGGAGTA
Organism: Epiperipatus broadwayi; assembly: GCA_028023455.1. Taxonomy (NCBI): domain Eukaryota; kingdom Metazoa; phylum Onychophora; class Udeonychophora; order Euonychophora; family Peripatidae; genus Epiperipatus; species Epiperipatus broadwayi. The sequence continues at coordinate 393,431 of JAQFVV010000428.1, read as the reverse complement.
AATAATTTGCTTTTAATGAGTACCTTATATTATTTTGAAAGATATTAATGTTTGATTTATAAAACTTTAGTTTGCAAGGCTGGCTTTATTAAAGTTTGCTTGGTCAGTAGTAAACGATATTGATTTGCTTCTATTATGAAGAGACTTTCATTCAGCACTGATTTAGTTAAAAGCTAAGGATTTGTCTTTTTTTTTTTTAGCTAAGATGGCCGAGGTGATTGCTGCCCCCCCCCCCACACATACATTTAAAAAAAAAATAATAATAATCAAGAGTTTTAATTTAGATTGACCATTTAATGTATATTCAATCTTGTTTAGCCTTTAATAATATTAACAATAAAACTTGGTTTATAATTGAAATGTTTATTATTGAAAAGGGTAATAAATTAAAACACTCGTGTTATGTATATAAATAAGTAGAAAATTTTAAAATTATCAAAATATTGAAATAGTAAAAAAAAAAAAAAATGTTGAGAAAAATGAAAGTGGAAAAAGGAATGTTATTTTTAAAAATGAAAGACACATGGTAGCCATGATAGATGACATTATAAAGAAGTTGTTGATAGAATGCTTTAAAGACAGAGGTCATTATGTATTTTTGAAAAGCAAATATAGATGTTAGTATCTTCAAAATTATTATGAGTTTCCCTTTTAGCATAAATTGAATATAAATCATAACCAGTAATTGTGGCATCCTCTTTCTGCTTTCTATTATATGTACATAGTGAGTAATATATGAATATATTTATAGCTTCATGCTTTCAAGCCAAGATGCTTAAGACTGGCTTATATATATAAAAAGTTAAGTAGAAAGAAGGGTGGGATCATCCTTTTCTTATCAAAAACTCTGTTATGTGTTGAGGCTTGATCACTCTTCAGATTGCTGTCTTAACATCTGATTGGCTGTCTGAGAGGCAACAGTAAGCGCATGCGAGAGACTGGCAACCTCTCAATTTATTACTAATTTAACAACAATATGCGATTTATGCAAAAAATATTATATACATAAAAACAAATTTTTTATTTACAAATTATTTAGACAAATTATTAAAGTTAATATATGCATATGTGTGTATAACTTGGAATTTAAGGGCTATAAATGATAGGTATTATATTAAGCTCTGCTTTACAAATTTAACATAAAATGTCTTGCACCATGATAAAAAAAACTGCTCAGTATTTTAGATTGAATATATATGATGATCAATCAATTTCACCAATCATTGCTTGTCACCAAAAAGAAAGATGAGTCTTTTATATGATTAAAGATTTAGTTACAGAAATATAAAAGGTATAGAATCATTAAAGGAATAAATAATAATAGCAACTGACTAAAAAAAATTTTAGTTTTAATTCTGCATTTAAAAATAATATACAACTTTAATAGGATGTCATGTTGTGCATATCAAAAATTAGTGCACAATCAAGTTTTGCAAAATGGAAAGAAAATGACTTCTTATAAACACTTAAAAAATAAAAGAGGGTAATTTACACTTAGTAACAGATTATTCAATATGTAGGGGTTTAGGATTTTCAGTCTGTATTCATTTCCCATTCCATCCCAAACTATCGATACACATGACCACACATTGTGAAAAAGATACATAATCCCCAGTATATGTATTTCATGCTGAACCAGCACTCATCAGTTGGGGCAGATCGTAGTCTTCCACACATATATACAGTCAGTGCTCAGCATACATTAAGATAGTTATTCCTTAAAACTTTAATGGACAGGATTCAATCTTTTCACTCTTCAACAATTCAACCATCCATTTCATTGAAGACCAACATTGGAACACCCAAATTCCTAAGTTAATTATATATACAGAAATAGAGAGTGAAGTTGAGATTTCTCTGTATATTTAAATAATTTTCTAGTTACATGTAATATAGCCAATAAAATGCTATAATTAAAACAGAAGAATTAAAACAGAATTAATTATTTTGCTTATACCAATAGAAAATATATTCTTGGAAAAAAGAAAGTGAATGATAAAAAAAGTCTTTTATATTCAACCAAAATTAAATGGATATATGCATTATATTATTTACTGCAGATGTAAAGTTATATTCTCTGGAACTTAAAGTCTATGGATCACACCATTTCTATCACTTCTGATGCATGAATTTTTTATGAATTACCAAGTAGTAACACCGTTTGATTATTCATTTCTTTTTTTAAAATTGATTATATGTTAAGGCTCTGTTAAAAAGCACAGGCCTAGTGACTCCAAAAAATACCAGATCAAAAATCATTTACTATAGCAGGTAATAAAAAAATCTGATTATTATTGGGAATTTGATGTCAATTTTACTAATCATTTATCAAAAACGAAATGATTATATCATTTATTTAAAGAGATAGAAAATCTAATATTTGTCTGAAGGTTTGTGATGACGGTACATTATTAGATGTGATATGTTGGACTATTTCCATCATCTATGAGTTAATGTTGAATGTGTAGAAAATCTTAAACTTTCCAAATACAAACAACTTGTTAGTAATAACACACAAATACACAACCAGGTTAGTAATTACATACATTTTGAGTAGTATTATTCTCCACTCTTATTCAGGTGTTGTAGGCCTATATGCACAATTACAATATTCACTTAGAAATTGAACTCGCACTTTTAGATTCTTGAATATCGAATTTACTAACCTGTGTTGTGTATTTGTGTGTTATTACTAACAAGTTGTTTGTATTTGGAAAGTTTAAATAATGTTTAAAATTTTCTATACATTCAACATTCACTCATAGATGATGGAAATAGTCCAACATATCACATCTAATGGAAAATCTAAGACTGCAAATTGCACATATTGATTTGGTGCAATGAAATTAAATACCAATATTTTTAAAAGTAGATATGCAGAATAATTTTAAATTTCTGGAAAGATTAGAAAATTTCAAAACTGACGTAAATAACTATTGATGTTCATGTAAAATAGGATGGAAGGTTTTTCCTTCCATTTTTAATTGAGGATACTCATTAAAAAAATACAATGCAAATATTGAAGCGAATGTAGTCTTGAGAAGAGCAGTGTAAAAGAAAGTCAGTGATAAAAACTGATGTCTATTAAGTGACGAAAGTAATGATTTAAATGATAAAATTGAAATATGAATCGAGAAAAGTAAAAGGGAGTAAAAAATAAATGGCTGTTTTAAATTAGAAAAAATAAAAAGATTCAGAAACATTTTGGCTTGATCATGTATAAAAAAAATGCATATGGAAAAATGATTTAATAATAAACTTCATGCTATTAAAGATCGCAGAAGTTATAAAACATTTAAACCAAATTGAAATGATTCACATTAGATTATTTGTTAATTTAAAATTTTTTATATATAAAAGTGTAATATTTATACAAAGTTAGGACAAAAAATAATAGAAGTTGTGTGTAACAAACATGCATAGGTCACACTAAGGAATTATGACTTCTATTATAAGCCTTGGGGAGGAAAACAAGTTAATTAGAAAAATTGAAGATATAATAGCAGATTTTGAAAATGGGGATGAAAATCCAATAAATATATTAAAAATATGAACTCAGTTATTTGGAGTTAATTTGCATGAAGAATATTGTCTATTATAGTTGTCATTAATATATGGATTGCATTAGAGTTCTAAATCGGTTATTAGTATATATAAGTGCTTTAACACGCTGAAGAAGAAGCTGTCAGTAGTAACAAAAACAATTAAATTAAATTAATCTAGGCCTAGTACTTTCAAGGTTTTTCCTTCATATTCATGGCCAAAATTGTTTTTCAGATTAGACATAAAATAAAAATAAATTACAAATAGTGTGTCTTGAAAATATACTTTTTCTAATAATATTAATAATTTTTACTAAAATAATAAATTGTTGACAGATTTATTTTTTAATTACTGCTCATAAAATAGCAGTACTCAGCACCATTAGTTATTTGTAAAAATGTCAGTTTCTGCACATCAGCTTTATGACATAGTTAGCTTTTCTGTTCATTGATCTAATCTTCAGGTATAATTATTTTATTTTATTTAGGTCATCAGTTATAATCACCACATACAGATTGATAAATAGATAGATTGATGGGTAGGTAATGAATGGTTAGAAGCTATAGGTGCTAAAAAGGCAAGCAAAGAACTGACAAGTAAATAATTTCTTTTTCTATCCCTCTTATTACTTCTATGAAGTCTTTCAATATATTCTTTATAATTTTCCTGCTTCTATGTATATATCCAATTCAGTTTCTCTATCATTTCATAATTTTCACAATAAATAATTCACTTCAACATTTTAAATTATATACATTTAATTCCCTAAGAACACAATAGTTAATAAATAAAATCTTTAATTTTTTTTTAGGTATATATAGTCGCCCTAATGCTTTGGATTTCTAGATCGTGAAAAGGCATTTGATTCTATAAACATTTTTTCAGTGATTAAAGCATTGAATCATCAAGGTATAAACCCAAGATATTGCCATATTTAAAGAATATTTATAAAAGTGCAATAGCAATAAGTAGATTATATAATGAAATTAGGAAGGTTAACATTGAGAAAGGTGGTAAGTTGACTCGTATCTCCAAAACTTTTTACAATAGTGCTGCAAGAAATATTTTGTGCTTTAAAATGGGAAGTTAAAGAAATGAAAATAAATGGAGATTATTTGTCATTTTGATTTTGCAGATGATGTAGTTGTTTTTGCAAATAATGCTTTAGAGTTTCATGAAATATTGTAAGAGTTATCAGATGAAAGTAATAAAGTAGGACTAAAAATAATGTTAAAAAGTTTAAAGTAATGCCCAATGGATTTTCTCAAAAGATAAAAATAAAGATTGATAATGACGAGTTAGAAGAAATTAACAAATACCTTGGTCAAATTATTACTGCAGATGGAAGTATAAATAATAATAATAGAATTAAATTTGGTTGGAGTATTTTTGGTAGAAATAACTTAATATTAAAGTGGAATATTCCTATGTGTTTTGAAAAGGAAGCTTTTTAGTAAATGTGTTTTACCAGTTCTTACTTAAGAATCTGAGACTTGGACACTTAATAAAAGAGCAATACAGAGACATCAGACCATTCAAAGAAGTATGAAGAGGTGAATTTTAAGAGTAACAAGAAGAGATCAGAAACAAAATACATGGGTAAGAAAACATCAGGTGTTACTGACATCATTAAAGGAATTAAGAGACTGAAGTGGGGTTGAGATGGACATATTGCTAGAAGAGATTATAATAGATAGACAGTTGAAATCTTAAAGTGGATTCCAAGAAATTGTAAAAGACCCAGAAAGAGATCACATGTGAGGTGGATGGATGAAATAAGGAAAAATGTGCAGGGGTGATGTAGAGAAAATGGATCGAACTTGGAGTGACCTTCCTGCAGAGGATTGATAATGGTTGACAATCATGATGATGATGACAAAACACTTAAATAAATTATATTAGTAATTAAAACGCCCCAACATTTATATTACATTCACACTGAAAAAAGATATGTTTTTGGAATTATATTAAATAAATTTTATATAAAAACCAATATATGTCAAATTATATTATGACAATTTGATCTACAAGTGTCAAATTTCTATCCTCATATTTTTTGCTACCAATCCATACTAGATAAAGTAGATTACTGATTATTCTTAGTCCAGATGTAAACTTCAAAATTAGTTAAAATTATATTTATGAATCATAGTAAATGAACTGAATATTGGAAATGATAATGACATTTTGACAAGCACGATAGAGATTTTGAGGAATAATTGTTAATAGATTATAAACAACTTTTTACCAGAATTTAATAATAATCAAGGATGTAATTACTTTTTTTTCTAAGGTTACTTGCTGATTTTGTACACCTTTTAAAATAGTAATCAATACTAAGTATTAATAGTAGCAAAACAGCTCTATTTAGTTTAGGCAATATAGTCATAATATCGCAGTGCTGATAATAATGTAATTTTGTTTTGTTTGTGTAAAGATGAATAAAGATTTACTATTTTCTCCACCAAATACATTTATTCAAAACTCATCACTTAATTCTCTCAATATAATAGGGCAGGAGGACATTTCTATAAAAAGTTAAGTTAGTACTCACCAGGAAGGTGAATGAAATTCTACATTTTAATTTTTTTTAATTGTAATTGTTAAATGAAAATGTTTTGGATTATCTTTTCCCTTCCGTCATCATTTATTCATCTTTCATATAAAACCTTTATATATATATAAGAAACAAAAAAAGAGACAGATGTGACCATTTTTTATCATTTGACTACTTCTGGAGATGCGGCATTCAGATAGTTAAACTAATATATATACAGTATACGGGATTTGGTTTTTCAAAATTCTAAAATAAAAGTTTTTTTCTACAGTCAATTTTTGACCAGTATGTACTTAAGTCTGGCAGCGTTTGTAACTACTGTAATTTGCATGATTCTAGACAAAAAGAAGTATTTAGTTAAATTATATCTAAAGCTCCCATTGACTGAAAACTTTTTGATCATTTTTTCCCTTCTATTTGTTCTTTATTTTAGCAGACGTTAAATTTTTTGTCACGTGATTAAGTTAATGTAGGCGTGTGATATTTTGTTTATATATCAGTCTACAAAGTAATATTAAAATTATAACTTAAATAAATTCTATTTTGATCTAGTAAAAAAGGATACTGAAGAATTGAATGCAGTATATTCAAAATATACATTACTGAATTTATTAAAATAAAGGTAAGACATAACAGATTTTTTCCCCAATAAATTTATAGTTTAAGCCAAATCTAGAAATAATGTCTAATTTTTTTATATTCTCTCTTTTATTACTTGTTAATTTATTTGTCAAAATCCAGGTTGATTAATTAGTGCAAAAGTTAACATGACCCAGGAGATAACTTTTGATCCACTCCATGATAGTTTCCCAGTGCTTACCTCTCTTTTAAAAACTTTATTTTATCATTTCAGATATAAAGCTATGTTATAAACTTGTATACATTTTTAATATTATTTAGAATAATTTTTAATTACTGTATAAGTTTTAGTTGATCAAGACATTTTACACATTTCAAAACACCAAAATGGTATCTGAAGCTATTCTAGCACCTCACTGAGGAGTGCCAAAGCTTGAAACCATTGGTCTGAGCTAAGGAGTAGTTTTCAAGATAAAGATTTTTAAATGCTTTGGTTAGCTGGCATTTATCAATGAAGCTTGTTGGAGCAAATTAACAGATCTCTTTATTTTTTTATTTACAAGCTCAAAAATTGAGTCCTGTGATATGTGACTGATTTTTTTTAAAAAACCAAAATATACTCTTACACACTAAAATAGACTCTCATGAAGTTTGCATGTTCTAATACTTGAATTGATTACTGGCTCTAGTTGCTTTGTTAATGATATTTTATTTTGATTATAAATTTCCTTTGTGTGTGTTTCTGTAAACCATAGATTTATTCTAGGTACTTTCCTTTGCATGTGTTTCTGTAAACCGTAGATTTATTCTAGGTACTTTCCTTTGTGTGTGTTTTCGTAAACTGTAGATTTGATTCTAGCCATGACACAGTTCTGTTATAAAAGCATCTAGGTTACTTTTGTTCTTCTGATTCTGTTGTGAATTTAATTGAAGGGGATATGTAAATTGATATTCATCCAGAATGTTTATAATAGTGCTGTACCATATGTCCATACAATGAATGTATCTTCCACATAGTGAAGACAGACATTAGGATGGATATGGAGTTACATTTATGGTTTCAAGTTGCTCCATGTAAATGTTGCTAATTTAGGAGTAACAGTGGTAATTCCATAGTCATCCCTTGATTTTGTTGGGAAGAATTACATTTGTATTGAAAGTATATTGATGTAATGCAGATTGTTAATATTTTCATAATCATACTAGCCATGGGAAGAGTTGTTCTAGCTTGTAAGTCAGCATCATTTAATCTTTTTCTTACAATAAGAGAAATGTCAGAAGAAGAAATTTGTGAACATACATTGTTATATAAAATGTCATATTACACTAAACAGCCTAACAGCTTTATCAGTCAAAAATCTTAGTTTTAAATGTCTGATACATGCTGAAATTTCTGTACTGAAAACAATGTCTAAACTTTGCCATCATACTATCCAATATATTTTATTTAATATAATGGCAGCAACTGAAAAAATCACTCAGAAATTATTAATAGATTCAAGAAGCAACAGAATGACACTGTAGAATAGCTATAATACATGAGATACACCAAATACTGGAATCAGAAATTTCTTATGAAGAGAGGGAATATATTAAGTCATTCAAACTAGACAGATTCATAATAAGTCTCCTTGATGACAGGAAGTAATGCTACAATTATAATGAAAGTGACTGATGACAATAACATAATAAGAGGACTCAGAATAGGCCAACACTAATATTACCCAGAAAGCATTGCAGATATTCCACTGATTTAGATTTTAAAAAAATTATCATATTTTAGTAAAATCTCTCCTCTTTATGATCTTCCTAACATCTGTAAAAATACATTTCTTTAAGATTTATTGTTTGTTTTAGAAATTCATCTTGCCAAAATTTATTAAAAATTTCTTTTTAAGGTTCTTACTCTTTTGGAATTAAAGACACAATTCTTTGTCAGGAAGTCTAACCTCTGAGTGGAATTCATTATGAAAGTTGAAGAAATTGATATTAATAAGGAAATTTTATTCATAAATATACCCTATGGTAAAGCATTGTGAATTTCTAAGGGAAAAAATGATGATAATAATACCTTACATAACACCAATATACTTTTAATACAAATGGAATTTTCCCAACAAAATCAAGAATGGTTTTGGCTGACTACTGTCTCTCCTGATTAGCACTCTTTTCCTGGAACAATTTGAAACCACTGTCATAAATAATACTCTTTTATATTCACCTAAATTATGGGTATGTTATGTTGATGATACATTTGTTGCATACCCATATGTTGAAGCACTTTTGCAAATATTCTAGGCACACACCAATATCATAGCCTCTTCTATCAAATGGACAGTAGAATTAAACAAGAACAAAAAATGGCATTCTTAGATATTCTTGAGACAAGATTCCTTCATGATAAATTCAAAACTACATTACAGTTTATAGACAATACACATACACAAAAAAGTTTTAGCAAGTGCATCCAATAACAAGTAAAGCACAAACTATGGGATCATACTATCACTATGGAAGAAGACAAAAAAGGTTGTTCAGAAATCAGTGATTTAGAAAAAAGATCTACGTAGTGCAACTCTCATGAAGAATATACAATAAAAAGAAACATAAAAGAAAAAAAAAACAATTATTGGTACTAAAATGTATGTTTGTGTACTTATGCTAATAAACATACCAAAGGGAATCTTATATGCATTATAATATCAGATTTCCAAAGCCATAGCACATTTTGAGGAATCCTAACTTATACAAAACCTAAAGTTGGAATGGTCAAGAATGAAAACTGCATGGATGAAATATCATGTGAAAGTGGAAGGATGCTTATTAGTGAAACCATTAAAGGAAGTCAAATGGATGATTGGGGGGGGACTACAAATGTAATTAAATAATGGATGAAAAAGTGCAACAAAGAAAATTCAGATAAACTGTTCACATGACAATGGTCTAGTGTGATAATTCATAAAAACTGTTCACATGACAATGGTCTAGTGTGATAATTCATAAAAACTGTTCACATGACAATGGTCTAGTGTGATAATTCATAAAAACTGTTCACATGACAATGGTCTAGTGAGATAATTCATAAAAACTGTTCACATGACAATGGTCTAGTGTGATAATTCATAATGTTTGGAAGCCTTTCATAATTCGTGCCCTTAGGAAAAAATGGAAAAACCAGGAGGACCTTTACAGATTAATATATGAAATTTTTATTGATGTTTGCTTTTGATTAAATAGTTCTAATTTGTTAAAGTGTAACCTTAAATTCAGTATTCACTAATCTAAAAGTCCAAGTTTGATTCCAGTGCTAATACTGTTACCAGTCAGGTCAGAATATCTAAAGAGAGGAGAATAATATCACTTGACTTGTATGTTATTACTAACAGTTGAATGTATTTTAAAAGTTTAAATGAAGTTCGAATTTTCTAGACATCCAATATTTAATATTACGTGATGGAAATAATCCAATATATATATTTCTGTTGTCAACGTTTATAAAGCAATAGTAATCATGTATTACGTTAGCAGACATTGACAATGCCGTCTCATTTGTCTAGAATCATTTTATTTTTTCTTTCACATTTTTTTTTCCCCATATGTCATAGCATCGGCCGGGACGCGAACCCACAACCGTCTGCAACCAACTACTTGCTTGCATGGCGACTGCGATACCTCTCGGCTAACAACGCAAGACATTTGTAACTCAGCAGCAAGCAAAAAAAAACCCCCAGCTTAATAATTACCTGAGTTTATGACAATCATTTATTCATTCATTAACTCATAAATAATCTATGCTATCATTATTACCATCTGTTAGTGGCATTTAAGAATGATCTCTCCAATACATGAATTTTTTTATCCCCCCCCCCCCCCAATTTTATTATAACACTCCATTCATAAGTTTTTTTCCTTTCATCATCTTTTTAACATTCATTTAATATTTATTTACTCAAGTTCTTTGCTTATTATTATTGCTAAATGCTAAAGCTATATACCTCTTCAAATATTTAGCAATGACATTTCTGCTTGTATAAGATTGAATTCATTTTTTTAATTCCAATATATCCCCTCCCTCTCCCATCCCTTCGTATTACCGTACTTGAAATTTTTGTTTTATTTCACATTTTACAACCATAAGTCAAAAACCTGAAGCAACTCTAATTTAAAAAAAAAAAATGTTTTTTTTAATCTGAACGAATTTTTTAAAATAAAATAAAATCTGACACGATATTTTAATTTGCTTTAATTGATAGTAACTGTAGTAAATAAAAACACTGATTTGTCGTCAATTCCATTGTAACTGTAAATTATTAAGTATTCTTAAGTCTTTTTTTAATACTATCGGAATGAAATAATAATATTGCCTTAAGCAAAAATTAAAATATTTGAATCATTAATTTGAACTTCACGAGAGAATGACGAATGAAATTATTATTAAACTGTCTTTATTCTTATATTTTATTTATCCCACATGTTCATATTGTTTTCTGCTAAGTAAAATGGAAATTTATTTAAAAGAATTATTGTATGCAGCTAAAGAAATGCTAAATGTAAAACAGATGTTTTCATTCATAAATTGCTTATAATTATTTAATTTTTTTATTCCACACAAATAAAAAACTAATTATTTATCTTTTTTTGTGTGCTTCGTAGGCTTTAAGTGCTTTCTCTGTTATGATTTCATTTAACTTCTAAACATTTAATTACTGAGAATTAAAATAAACTTTGAGAAAAAATTTTACTTGATAGTTTATTAAGACAATAGAATTTTTTTTTTTTTTTTAATAAATAAAAAAAAAAAAACATTATTTGTTTAAAGAAAACCGTCCGACTTGTGTTGATCTGGTTTTGGAATCAATAAAGAAGTTTATCCAAGTCTCAGTAGTCGTGATTTTTTTATTAAAATAATTGAATCATAGATAGTCATCAGACTATTCAGTATTGGTTGGAAAATGGGTACCCAGCCGTTGTTGGATGATTGGTTAAAGATCTTTGCCTTAGTTAGATTAATATAAATTCATTACTATAAAAACAATGAATGTAATATGATGCAGCCTTCACTTGTGTGGTGGGAAATAATTGGAACATCACATTAAAAAAATGTTTCTAAGTGATAAATAATCTTTTTATTAAAAAATATTCATAAAATTTTAATTATTGTTATTGCACATGCTTTAAACGGACTGCTGTCCAAATTTTTCATAATGAATTTTTGGATCAGTAGAAAAACATCCAAGTGTTGGCTTGGAGCCTGAGCTCAAATTCACAGCATGGTTTGAAGATTATTTCAGTTAGCTGATATTTCTAAGTAAGTTCAGTATTTTTTTTTTACATTGCTGAACCCTAGCAAAGTTTAGTCAGTAAATTGTCCCACCTTAATTTGGATTAACCAGTGTTTTAACTTGGAAAGAAAAAAATATATATAATAAGATTCATTACTTCTCCACTGATGAAGTAGATATAACACCAATGATCCTGACACCATTGTTTAATTTTTTTATTTAAAATTTTCTCAGTTATGAACTAATTTTTTGATGATAAAAAATATCTGCTTCTTTTATTGTTATAAGAGGGAAAAATTAAATCTATTTAAGTAAAAGCAAACTTTTATGAAGTCTATGAGAGATTTGTGACCATTACAGTCAAATTTAAGAGGGAGACTTGGTAAATGTTTACTTTGTTCTGTATCATAGATTCAAGTAAATAAAACAAAAAAAAAAAGAATAGAGGATGGAAGCTTTTAAAATGTAGATTTTAAAAAAAAAATAGTGTTAAAAATGATTGCATGCAAAGAGAAAATTTATAAAAAAAAGTATAATATACTGGGAAAGTCAACATTGAGAAGGGTGTAAGACAGGGTGACTCCATATCTCCAAAACTTTTTACAGCAGTGCTGCAAGAAGTATTTTGTGGATTAAAATGTGAAGTTAAAGGACTAAAAGTAAATGGAGTTTATTTAAGTCATTTAGATTTTGCAGATGATGTAGTTGTTTTTGCAAATACTGTAATGCTTTAGAGCTGCAGGAAATGTTGTAGGAATTATCAGTAGGACTAAAGATAAATGTTAAAAAGATTAAGTAATGTTTAATGGATTTTCTCAAAATATGAAAATAAAGATTGATTATGATGAGTTAGAAGAAGTTAACAGTTACAAATACTTTGGTCAGATTATTAATACAGATGGAAACATAATGGATGAAATTAATCATAGAATTAAACTTTGTTGGAGTGCTTTTGGTAGAAATAACTTGATACTAAAAGGAAATATGTGTATGTGTTTGAAAAGTAAGGTTTTTAATAAATGGGTTTTACCAGTTCTTATTTATGGATCTGAGACTTGGACACTTAATAGAAGAGCAATACAGAGACTTTGGACCACTCAAAGAAGTATGGAGAGATGCATGTTGGGAATAACAAGAAGTGATTAAAAGCACAATATATGGGTAAGAGAACAAACATATGTTACTGACCTCATTGAAACAATTAAAAAACTGAAGTGGAGTTGGACTGGACATATTGCTAGAAGAGATGATAATAGATGGACAATTGAAATCTTAAACTGGATTCCAAGAGAGATTGTAAAAGACCCAGAAGAGACCACATGTGAGATGGATTGATGAAATAAGAAAGTGTGCAGGGGTGATATGAAGAAGAGAAGCTAAAGATTGGGGAAGATGGATTGAAGTTGGACAGACCTTCATTCTGCAGTAGATTGATAATGGTTGATGATGATGATGATGATGATAAGACAAGAGAAATTGGATTGGATGATGAAATCAGACTACTAAAAGAATGCTTTGTATGAATACTGGAATGACATTTACATATGTTGGTTGATTACAAATAATCAATAATGATTAAAAATAACATTATATTTATCCTTCAAATTGTTTCCAGTACCAAAAAGGTTTCCTATATGTTGTCTGAGTTATTACTTTCATCCCCCCCCCCCCACATTACTTCCTTCATTTACTTAGCATACTTATAATCTTTTAATGATTTTTATCATCCATGCACCACAAACTGCAACAATGTGATTAGTTATTTGGTTAGCCTCATAATCTTCTATGACCATTATTGTCTATGCAATATTAACTGTGATAGTGTGTTTGATTATAAATGTAGCCTCATAACTTTCTAAAGACATTTATGTGGTCCTAAGCGAGATATTGTAATTGGTTATTTTCTATGTAGTACCAACTGTCACAATTTGATTGATTATTTGTGTAGCCTCACAATCTTCTAATGATCTTTATCATTTCTGCAGCACTAACTGCGAAAGGATGATGAGTTATTCATGTAGCCTCTTAAAATTTTTTAATATTTATCATCTATGCAACATTATGACAGTATGATTGGTTATTTGTGAAACCTCGTTTGCATTTTTATTCTTATTTTATCCTTTTTATGTAAAATGTGAACAAATTCTTAACATCAAGATAAGTAAGTTAGCAGATTGAAAGTCTCTTGGATGAGTCACTACAATTAATGTGAAGTAGTTGAAGTTGTTCTTGAGTAAAAGGTTGAATTCATCAAATAATTGTTTCTGTAGCTTTATTTAGGAATTTTTACACTCCCTCACAAATTATGGAAATGTAGATAAATTAGGTTATCTACATTGCATGTCTGAATAATCATTTGTTAGTGCTTTAAAAAGAAGTTGTAGGATCAATGATGGCAGTTGGTTGGGGAAGTAAATAATAATGCTGGTAGTAAGGATAAGCATTTCATTTTTTGTTAGTATAGAAACATGAACTGTATGAACTTTGTATGATGTGTACCACAACACATGAATGATGACCAACAATGTCACATAAATAAGGAGTTTTAATGAAACTTATTTTCTGGATGAAGGAAACTTAATTGAGCGAGTAGACAAATAGTTTTTTTTAACTTTTTTTTTGTAAGAGCAATATATCAAGTAAAGAACATGATATTGAATTTGCCAATCACTTCTAGATGAAGCCATAAAAGCTAATGATAGTAAAAAAAACACTCATTTTATCAATGCTTCTGCTTCAATATTAGATTTAGAAAATTTAGAAGAAAAAAGAGCTTTTATTGCTTGTTAGCAAAATTATTGCATCAATATCATTAAAAAAATCAGAATTTTCCTCTTAGATACTTTAATATAGTATCATTAAACTATAGTTTAAAGTTATGGAAATATTGGTTCCATAATCGCAAATTGTTTGTTGCTATTCAAGTTTTTTAACAATGTTTTGAGCGATTTTGTTAATACAAAAAAATAAAAAAAAATTTGGATGCATCCACATATTAAATCAATAGTATATAGCAGATCATATTGTTAGGAATTTAGGAATTAGATGATAGAAGAAATCAATATTAGATGGCTACTTATGGATGAAGATTGTTGGATAGATTAGTATGCTTCAAAGTTAAAGTATAGTAGCATCAGATCCTATACCCAAACATATTGGTAGAAAATTTATTGTTCATTCTCAGTTTAATTATTAAAATTAAATCAGATTTTCAACCTACTCATGATATTGAGACATTCATTTCATCAAGGAATGTGTTTAAAGATGTGGTTAAGTCTCTTTTGTTCTTTACTAAATAAAAATCCTGAATCCTCTCTGACAGTGTTGATGTTGTTAGCACTTTAGTTAAATCAAATTGACATTCTCTGCCTGAATCAATAAAATGAATATCTTTCTGTTGTAAACAGTATAATAATTTAAAAGCAGAATTTTATTGACTCTGATAAAACTTTAAAAAATGAATGATGGATGGAACTGCAAAGATGTAGCCATTTGCTGATGATAGGAGAAAAAATAATGTTGAAGAATAATTTAACATAGGTATATTTGCATTGTTTTGACTGGATAGATAAACCATAGATTTAATTAGTCAAGACAACTTTTAAAAGGTCATAGTTGTGAGAGTCAACATTATTACCCATAAAATGAGATTATTGACAAATGACATGGGCAAGCTTAGCAAAAGAGTAGATATAAATAGGAGCATACTCTTTTTTTCCATATGTCATAGCATCAGCCAGGAGGTGAACCCACAAAAACCATCTGCAAACAACTGCTTGCTTGCAAGGAGGCTGCTCTGACCTCTTGGCTAACAACACTTGACTAGGAGCATACTCTTTTATTGTGATATTAAGATATAAGTACCTAAACAATTATAGTCAGAAAGTTTACCATAGCAAAGATAATAACTATGTTGATGTGTTATTCTGATTTGAGATTTCACACACTTGAATGAGCTAACCATTTTCAGGATGGTTGTCACTCAAACACATGTTTATGAGATTTTTTTTGACAAACTTGAAATTTTGTAAATGAAATGCTAAACTGATTTTTATCTTTTGTCATTAGCATTGGCTCATGAGCAGATTATATATAATAATGTTTAAGCTTATGTGTGATGCTTTAAGATTACATGTATTCATGTGAATGATAATTGATCATCAAACTAAAGATTCTATTTGCTTAGTTGTTTAATTGAATACCTAAATAAAGTTGTTAAAAATATTTCTTATTGTCATATAAAATCATATAAATATCTTTTAAAATATTAATCCAAACTTTAATGCTCATTGTAAAAATTATTAAGTATCAAATTATATAGTGATTTATAAAGAGCTCTTAACAAGCTTTGCAAAATATCCTCAATCCCATACCAGTTTCTGCTATTGGCTTCATCAATGAGGTGCCAGGATATTCAAGCATTAGATTAAAAATATTACGACAAGCCCAGCACTTTATCTAATGTATAACTATTAAATAGAAAATCTGAAATTTTCAGACATCCATGTCTTCCAATCCAGCTATCTAACTTAAATAACCATATGGGACTGAACTAAGTTCAGATACACCATATATTAATAGCTTTAGCAATATAAAATCACCAAAGCCTTAATAGCAAAAAATAAAATTATTTATAAAGTCAAATGTCACATGACTTAATTTAAACAAGCTTGTCTTACAAATGTTTTATAAAGAGCTGACAAATAAGCTCTTAACAACCATTGCAGAATATCCTTAATCCCAGACTGGTATCTGCTACTGGCTTCAGGATATTCAAGCATTAGATTAAAAATACTAGGACAAGCCCAGCACTTTATCCAATGGAAAATTATTAAGTAGAAAATCTGAAATTTTTAGACATCCATGTCTTCCAATCCAGCCATTAATATATGGTATATTAATACATAGTGTATTAATATATGGTGTATCTGAACTTAGTTCAGTCCCATATGGCTATTTAAGTTAGATAGCTCGATTGGAAGACATATGGATGTCTGAAAATTTCAGATTTTCTACTTAATAGTTATCCATTAGATAAAGTTCTGGGCTTGCCATAGTATTTTTGATCTAATACTTGAATATCCTGGCACCTAACTAACTAAGCCAGTAGCAGAAACCGATCTGGGGTTGAGGATATTCTGTGAAGCTTGTTAAGAGCTTATTTGTGAGCTCTTTATAAAACATTTGTAATACAAGTTTGTTTAAATTAGGTCATATGATATCTAACTTGATTTATTTGTAATTATAGTGATTTATTTACATATTATTTCATGGATTCTGAAGATGAAACAAAGATGTTATTTCTGTAATGATCCTCATTTATGTGGTTTAAACACATATTTGAATATGGTTAGTTATTATATATATATATATTTAATGTCATTCATTAAAATAAATAAATAAATAATTTATTTAGTGCCTATATTAATTGTATTCAAATTCTCTCTACCCTGATTCAGAATTGTTTTTTTTTTTACTAGGAATAATGCCTTACAATGAAACAATACAGTGCTTGCATTTCTATGTATGTTTAGTTTTGTGCAAAATATTAAAAATGTCAAAAGTTAAACTAATCATTATAATAAGCTGAATCCACCAAATCATAATTGTCATTACCAAAATTAAATTATAAATCCATTACTAATGGCTTGCCACAGTAGATTTCTCTAGTGTAAAGTAAAACAATGCAGAACAAATGTATACTATTCTCTCTTCATATAATTCGAATTCACATTTCAGTTGTCTTTAATGTCAAATTTTTTAAAAATAATTTAATAACTTCAGAATCATAAATCTTTATTTAAAAAAATATTCTTTAATCTTTTCTTTTCTAGGAAGACAACCTTAGTCTTTAAAACATAATCCTCTATGTGTATTGTTTTTTTAAAAAATAGCTCTTTCAATAAAACAACTCTTTATGGTTTATTTGTGGAGTTTTTATTGTATAAATACATTTTTGGTCTCTAGTTATTCCCCTTCATGTTAAAGAAAATTTACAATTGTTTTATAGCAAATTCGTTTGATTATATTATTTAAAAATTATTTCACATTATTGCATTTCATCTTTAGTTAATTAACACTAGATGGCAGCAAAGTAAGTTTTAAACAAGGTGGATCTATTACTGGGCTAATTGGTTTATATTCAGATATGATTGAGCTCTATTACATAGCCAGAAACCAATCTAATTGATCACATTTATTCAGAATAATTTAATTGGAAAAAAATTGCAATAAAATATTTTTAAATTTTCTTTAACATGAAAGGAATAATAAATAACTCATAAGTAAACCACGAAGATTGTAATAATCCCTAGTATCAATTGACTAGTTATTCTTACACAAGGTAATAATATTTCTACATATTGCTGGAAAATTAGATTGAGAAACTACTCATCATGTCAATGCTAACAATTGCTTTTCATACGCTGATGAATTATCTTGTTGGTAATGATATGTAAAAAATGGGAATGTTTAACTCTAGAGCAGAGTTGACCAACATTATATAGTAAGTACCCATTTTCTCACATGAGTTTATTTACTGTTCTACTTTTGTGTAAAACGTTATATAGATAAATAATATTTAGCATTTTTTTAAAATAATAGAATGTACTTCTAAAGCAGTATATAATTTACTTATACTGAATGTTTTATATATGTAAGTAGAAATATTTGAACTCGGGATGTTTTAGTCTATTTAACATCCACTCCATCTCAAGCAACTGATACACATGACCACACACATGTGAGAAAAATACATGATCCCTAATATATAGATTTCATACAAAACCAGTATTCATTAGTTGAACCAGATCATAATCTCCCACACATATATATAATCAGTGCTCAGCTTATATTAAGATATCATGTAAGGTCTACAAGCGTATAACTATAATATCAAATTTGACAAGGACTTTGAGCATTCCATCATTGGTTTTTCAATAAAATGGACAGTTGAATGGTTGAAAGGGTCAGAATATTGAAGTCTGTCTATTAAAGTTTGACAAATTTTTTATCTTAATATAAACTGAGAACTGATTGGGTATATGTGTGGGAGATTATGATTTGGTCCTACTGATGAGAGCTACTTTTGCATGAAATATATATATTGGGAATTGTCTTTTCCACATGTGTGGTCATGGGTATGGTTTCTGGGGATAGAGTGAAGAATGAGTAAGCTGAAAAATCCTGAGTTTAAATCCATCTATTTACAAATATAATGTAGTGCAAAAAAATAGTAAAGTTTAAATATTGCTTACGTTAGTGACTCTTATTATTATAATTTGATTTACAAGGATCAAACTTTATGCACTCACATTTTTGATTTTGTTCTGAGTCTGACTGGTTTTCACCAGATTTTTAATGTTTGGACTTCAGTTTGTAAATTAAAGCAACAGCAGAAGCATTTTCAAATCTCAATCACTCAGACATTGATTTCATTTTGTTTTTTATCAATTTCATGTCGAAAATAATTTTTGCAAAGAATTAAATGCATATTATATCTCTGAATTAGTCACATCAAAGACAAAATATGTGTTTAATGTGTATTAGTGGAATAAACACAAAGCATTTTTTTTTTTTTTAGTTTTACTCACTGAGTTTAAATTTTAGTTATATACTTTTTGATTACAGTATTTTTTTGCAAAAATCCAAGCTCACATTTAGACCCACAATGCATCACATTTAGTGCATGCAGTATAGGTTGACCATCCTTTGCCTAGGTCTAGTCAGTGTATAAAAAAGTATTTAATTCTTCTGATATTTTCTTTTTGAGTAAAAGTTGAATATTTTAAACTTGTTCATATGAGTAAAATAGTTTTTAAATAGTCCATTATAGAACAATTTTTTTTTCCAACAGTTAAGACACTAATCAGTAGGTTAAAACCACTCATAGAGTAATCAGGATTTAAGTTTTTCTTCTCATGTGGTCATTTTCTGGAAAAAAGAATCCTAAATCTGATTTTAAAATATAGTATATCTATCAGCTCAAATATGCTACTATGGTTATATGTTTTTTTCGGGACATTTTAATTTTTTTTTCTAATGCCAGCTTAATATATTGGAAATATTAATCTTTATAAATATATCTCTCTGTGGCAGTCTAAACTGCTATATGGTATTTGAAATTCGGTTTTTATAAACATTTCTAAATCTTTAACAAAAAAACTCTAATTATATGGTTTTTAAATTGTCAATAGTTATTATTGCTTTTATTATTCATCTCGGCAATTTTAAAACTATTTTAAAATATTTTCGAAACGTAAATTAGAAAAGAAGTAAAGATTTTGAAAACCTGATAATCATTTACACACAAAACATATTCAATACATTTTCATCAAGTGCACAAAACTATCGTATTTTTCCTCTGTTCTAGTTACTACTAGGAAAAGAGAAGCAATTAGAATTTATAATACAAGTAATTTCTTTCAAATGCATTTATGCATTGTGTTTATACTAATCTGTGTGCTATTACTAACATTTGAATGTATTTGGAATATTTAAATAAAGTTAAATGTTTCTAAAGAAATTGAATGAGTTTTAAAAAAAAATTGAAAAAGAGATGGTAATTCCCTACTATACTTAAGATTATTTTTTGATTACGTAAAAATATAGAAAGATTTTGTATATATGTTTATTATAAATTTATTTAAACGCACATTGATTACGTAAGTAATATTTATTAAGGCTGTAGCCTCAAGCACATGCGTTTAAAAATGCGATAGTAGGGACCTCTACAGGTCTTAAACCACAAGCTTACTTTTGGGTTTCCCTCTTTTCTTCCAAGAGTAAGATTGTGGTTTAAGACCTGTAGAGGTCCCTACTATCGCATTTTTAAACGCATGTGCTTGAGGCTATAGCCTATATATGTTTATGTAAATCTTCCAATTACATTCAACTATTAGTAATAACACGCAGGTTTGTAAATGCATAACATTTTCGGGGGTATTATTTTCCTATTTTTCTCAGGTTTGCTGGCTTAACCTGTGATAGTACTAGCATGAGAATCAAACATGGGCCTGTAGATTTTTGAATAAGGTAATACTCTAACTAACTGCCTTGGCAGGATGGTTGAGTTGGTTAGAGTGTTACCTTAAAATTCAATATTCAAGAATCTAAAGGTCTAGTTTCGATTCCCATGCTAGTGTTGTCACTGATCAGGCTAGCTACACCTGAAAAAGAGAGAAGAATGTGCATATACTAATCTGTGTGCTATTACCAACATTTGAATGTGATTGGAAGATTTAAATTTTTCTAAAAACATGCAATACTTAATATTAGATTATGGAAATAGTTCAATATATAAATACAATTAAAATACCATCGTCACAAACCTTTAGGAAAACTGTGTGTATATATATATATAATGTTTATTATTTACATGTAAAATTTGTTTACATTTTCAGAAGCACTATTTTAAAGGCTCTGTAAAGAGGATGATGAGATCATAAAAAGTATATTTATAATTTGGCAAAAATTTTAATTTGTAATAATTCTGAAATCAAGAATGCTTGATTAAAAGTATTATACTAAAAATCGCCACACACACACACAAAAAAACTACTGTTTTAAAACTAGTTGGATGAATTATATCTAATTACCACAGTTTCACTTAACATATTATTTTCATGGTTACGGTTAATTGTTGTTAAATGGTGTTTTCCCTCAATACAAATAAAACTGTACTAGCAAGTTTTAAAGAGCACAATAAGTTAATACTAGTTATTTTAAAATATTTAATTCTAGACTGCTTGATGTTTTGTCAAATATTTTCAATTTGTAACAGTTTTTTAGAAATGTGACGTGGTATATACTACATATTATAAACACTACAAGCATAAAGCTAAACTAGTCAATATATAATTAAAATTACCCAAATCCAAAATTCAACACAACCAAAGTCTGCTTGTAGCAATTAAACCTTTGATTGTGTTTTAATATTATTTTTTTGCTGGTCTGGTTGAATTTTGGATTTGGGTAATTTTAATTACATATATTATGGAAAAGCAGTTAAATTTAAAGATTTGTCATTTCAAGATGTTCCCAGCTGCCTAAGAGATATTATGATGTCTGGCCACCATAAATGACAGATTGATTAAACATATAATCTCATTGAGTGCATTTCGGTATTAATGGGCCAAACTATATAAGGTTCAAGCCTATTTTTGCATCAAATAGCTCACATTTGCTATATATATATATGCAATTAATTAAACACAAATACATACAATACTAATATTATTTTATTTATGTCTTATATAATAAAATAAAAAATTAAAATGGCAAAAGTTTGAAAAAGTAAATTTTTGTGTTTCTGTCAATAAACCTGACATTATTTTAACAGAATTACAGTTGAGACTCCTAATAAACATAGCAACACAATTTCCATAGCTTTCTGCAAGCACACCTTAATGGAAATTGCATTGCTGTTTATTATAATCTCAACTGGTTTCTTGTGCAGTTGGTATAGTCAAAAATACATGTCCAACAAGAAATTAGTCGTTTTTTTTTATTACGATAGAAAAAAAATTTCTATGGAGTACGTAAGCAAAGTAATGTTATATATGTATACACCCATACAAATGCTTATTTTTATATACAGTAAATTGATCTATTTTTTGACTTTTGTTATTTTTTTATTCAAAGAGATAAGAACAATTTACATTTTTGCTATTTATTATTTAACATTAAATAAATGATGAAATAAATTGCGAATTTATAATAATTATACTGTAATGGATTTGTAAACAACTAATTTTCTAATAAAGATCTAAGCTAGTTTTCCTCCCTTTGATGCATTTTAAGATCTTTTAGTGCCTGATTATGAAGCACTAGTCTGAAATTGTAAAACAAGATATTTGATCAACCCTAGATGACATACGGACCCTGGGTCAACATTTACGAAATAAGAATTTAAATAGCTTGCTTACTACAGTCTTTTTTCTATTAATCGTTTTTCTCTTTCAAAGTAGTCAAATTAAGGTTTGAGGATTAGTGTGGAAAATAAAGAAGTTGTATAATAAAAGCTGAAATCATGTGATAGCAATTCACCAATAATCTTTTAGAGGATTAGAGTTAAGACTAAGTATAGTTTTGAACCTAACATCAGTGAAAAATTGCATAAATGATAATTAATAATTTTGCTAACAATGAAAATAATGAATGAATATAAAATATAAAATGTGATTTAAAATAAAATTGGATTTTATTTTTCCAATAATATAAATTAATCTATATACAATTGTATCGGAAGAAATTATATATAAAATTTCCAGCGTAATTTTTATTAATGCTTTTATTTAAAAATCTATCTTCAGTAAACATCTAGAAAGTATTACAATACATGACATGTCGTCTAAATAAGAATATGAATGCTTTTTAAAATGTGTGTGGTCTTTCTATATCAGTATATATATCTATGTCTCCGTTTTGAAGAAATCGTTATTTGAATTAAACAAGCATTGCAAAAACATATGTTCGCAAAAATGTAAGAAACTTTTTATTTTTGTTTTATATGTTTGTATAATTATTTTTTCTTTAGAAAATACTAACTTGTACTTTGGTATCTGGAGCTTCCTGAGTTCAAAACTTGATAATATATATATATGCTGTGTGATATATATATATATATATGCTGTGATATCACACAAAATGTGATCACACGATTTTAAAAGAATTTTTAATATATTAATTAAATAAAAGTTGTATTAGATGTAAAATTATTTGTACTTTATAAATAGAAAAGAATATGTTGTTTTAATTAGAAATTTGAGGAAGGAAATGCTTAAATTTGGTAAATAAGATGTTCTTTTTTTTATAGTACTAATTATAATCATTACAATCATTGAGAAAGGTCTTTTCAATACTTAATTTTTTTTTATAACAGTCATTTCCTTTTTATAATTATCAGCAAATAAGTTAAGAATTCGTTTGTGAAGTATATGTTTTTTTTTCCTCCCATGATGTGTTGTATCTGATTTTGTGTTAAACATTGCTCTGATGTGTTGCCTCAGCTAATATATTTGTAATAACAGGTTGTTATGCCCATTTAGTGTCCGTTGATTACTTAAGCTTTGCAATAGATGGCTCTGGAGTAGGGGGCATATAGGGATGCATTGTTGATGCTAAAATTGATGATTACAATCCTTCAAAATGAATATTGAAAAATATCTAAACATTAATTATATACTTCACAGCAAATCACAGACTTTGAATCCCATTGTTATATCCATCATAAAACTCAATATTTAAAAATACATTTTAAATGTAAAGATTCCAAAAATTTTAAAAAGGGACCATCTTACGGGATTGTAAAGATTAATGAATCACTATGACTTTATCAAAATACAAATAAACCCTAGTTTTGATGAAGTAAACATTATAGAATTATACTAGCCTCTTGGATAAACCACATTTTAAAATTTTGTGTATACTGTCACATAATATTGTGAAGAAAATCTATGTACAGTGTTCTCAATATTCACATTTTTGAGGGGAAAGGCCTGAAAATAATTCATCACTGTCAATATGATGGAATTTGTTACACAGTTGCCTGTTCAATCTCTTTATTACTGAAAAATTACTGAAGAATATTCTTATACTTCAAAAGTTGGTGCATAGTCTCATTTTAATTTATCATCATGTATTCCTATCAACATATGTTTTTAACAATGACTTCTTTGTACTGATTTAGAGTTCACTCTCTGTCATTTTGTTTTCTAAGGGGTGCCCCAAAATCAAATGCTGAATGAGTCAGATAATACTATCGGGCATTATAACAAAGTGTTCCAATTATTTTGGTCATTAGATAAATAATTGCAATTTCCATCAAAAATAAACATACAAATTTTGTAAAACTCTGCTCAATCAAAAAAAAAATCAAATTCCTCTAAAAATCAAAATATTAAACATTAATAAGGTCTTAGTTTAGAGTATGCTCTCCACCATTTTGGTTTCTAAAGGAAGTTCCAAAACCGTTGCTAACATAACCAAGTACTAAATGAGATGGACAATACTGGTGATCATTATTACAAAGTTTTCCAATTATTTTGACAATTGGATAAATAATCACAATTTTCATCAAAAATAAAAAATGTCAAGCATTGGTGGTCGAGAGGTCAGCGACAGCTGCCTTAGAAGCAGTTGTCCCGGGTTAGTGAGTTCGCTTCCTGGCCGATGCCATGACACATGAAAAAAATAAAAAATAAGGACGTAAATTTTGTAGAACTATGCCAATTAATTTATCTACATTGTTTCAGAAATTGGGTAAAAAAATAGATGCCTTGGAATAGATATTATCACTATGTTTTCCTGAAGGTTTGTGATGATGGTATAATAGTTGTATTTATGTTTCAAGAGGTATTTTATTACTTTCTTTGGTTTACATAGTTTCTATTACATTGTATTTACAATTTGATTTAGCAAAAATTACAGTTTTGTTTTACATTTCTTTAAATATAAGTTTTTTCTTGTGGCAATTTTGAACTTGTTTCTTGTTCTATAGTTTATAAATGATGCAGTAACTTCAGTGGTTTCAATCATCTTTGTTTTGCATTTCTCATAGTCTTGATTGTTCTTTTAAAAGTGACCAAGTTGCGGCATATAAATCTGATCTAATGATAGTTTTATCTCTTATCTTTGATTTGTATTAGTTTATTAATGAATGTGGCTGGATGTCATCGAGTATTTTTTTTCATTATAAAGCTGCATCTCGTGCACCAAAAAAAATATAGGATGAATGTAGCTGCCCTGATGTTTGGTATCGATCAGCTCTGATATGCATTAAAAATTTGCTCCATCATGTTTTTTCTTCTATATAAATTGCAAGCCATTTGTTTTATTTTTGTCAAACCTTCACAACACACATGCTAGAATCATCTAATATTAAAATATTGAATGACTGTAGAGAAATTTAACTTTATTTAAATTTTCTAATTACATTCAACTGTTAGTAAAAGCACAAAGGCTAGTATATGCACAATGTTTCAAGAATTTTTCTCCTCTTTTTTTCAGGTGATGCTGGCCTGACCAGTGACAGTACTAGCATGGTAATTGAACCTGGATCTTTTGATTCTTGAATATTGAATTTTATGGTAATGCTGTACTGATTGTTGCCTTTGGAAAGATGGTTCGGTTTGTTAAAAGCGTTACCTTAAAATTCAGTATTCCATGAATCTAAGGGTTCAGGTTCAATTTCCATGCTAGTACTGTTAGTAGTCAGATCAGTAACACCTGAAGAAGAGATATGAATAATACCTCTCGAAATGTTGTCTATATACTAACCTATATGTTATTACTAACAGTTGAATGTAATTGGAATATTTAAATTAAAGTAAATTTTTCTAAAAACATTCAATATTTTAATATTAGAGGATGGAAATAGTCCAATATATAAATACAACTTTACTATGTTTAGTTTGAATTTTTCATGGAATAAAATTAAATAAAATTTAAACAGTAGTTATATTAATATTAGACCATTCATCAAAGGGAAAAGTCACAAAAACTCTGAGAGGTCAGAAACTTGTTAAATAATAGAACATAGGCTTAGTAATATTTAACTAGATCAGTGATGGTGAACCTATGGCACAGATGCCAGAGATGACACATTGGAATTTTTTACTGGCACATGAACTATTTATATATAATTTTCTTCATTATTTCTTTTTTGTTGCTAAAATCTGTAGTAATAAAAATTTACTGTAAAATAAAGGTAAATATAATATATTAGAATTCGATTTACAATTGAACTCTGATTAGAAGCAATAAATTATGACATTTTAAGTCAAATCAAGTGGTAGGTATACTGTGGTATGTATTCTATAAATATATCAAATGACTCCAATAAAATTAAAAAGTAACCACAGTAAAATATTTTATAACTCTTTGAAGTAAGTAAAGTAAAAGTAATCAAATGGTTTTCTGTCCTAATTCTTTTTATCTAAAGGTGTTGACACCATTCATTTTTTAAATGTAATCTAAATGCATAATCAGTGCCATGATATTTTTTTTTTGCTTGAAGTTTTGCTGTAAAAGTAAAATGACAAATCTTTTATTTATACAATTATTAAAGCTCATTTAAATTTACTTTTAAATAAATTTTTACCATTATATTAAGATGGCTAGTGAAAAGAAAAAACAAAATTGTCAAGCAGTAGAGAATTTCAAAATTGATGGATTGATGAGTATGGAATAATTAACAGACACTAGTGTCATCTGGAACAGTTGTATTGAAAACATCATTAGTAAAATGGCATTATGAGACCAATCATAAATTGCTCTGTGAAAAAAGTAAAGATGAACAAAAAAAAATATTGCCCAAGCATTTAAAAATATAAATATTCAATCAACATCTATAATGAGATTTATTGAAAATCATTCAAATGTAACTGCTACTACTTTTTTATTTCAAATGTAATTGACAAACATGGAACACCTTTTAATGATGGAGACTATATGAAAAAAGCTTGGATGAAATGTGCATCAGTTCTTTTTGAAGATTTTGAAAACAAAGCAAAAATTATTCAGAGCATAAAAGATTTATCATTGACTAGAAATACAGTTAAAGAAAGAATCCTGCAAATGACTAACAATATAACTCCTAACAAAAAAGAGATATAAAATGTTCTATAAGTAGTCAAAATAAGAGTCATAGATCACATGACCCTATTCTCTTAAGCTTTTCAGTTATTAACAGTGAGCATTGCCAATTCCTCAACAAGCTTTGTGTAAATGCTTAGCCAGAGAAAGCATTTAAAATATCTCTGTCAGGAACCCCCCTGGCTTTGGGTTGGTATTTTTAGATCTAGGATCTGAACCTACCCTGGCACCTCTCTAAGGAGTGCCAAAGCATGAAACCATGGTCAAGGGTTGGGGGGGGGGTTCCTGACAGAGATATTTTAAATGCTTTCTCTGGCTAAGCATTTGTCACAAAGCTTGTTGAGGAATTGGCAATTGTCACTGTTTATAAAATCTTCTAGTTTAATTTCTCTCTGCCTTGATGAAAGTACAGACATAAATGGATCAGCTTGATTGGTTATTTTTATTTGCTATTGGGTTGGGAATAATATCACAGATGAATTGATTAGTTTAACCTCATTGGCAACAAAGAATAAAAAGAATAGATATTTGTAACATATATATTGCCAAAATTATATTAGTAACTACAGATGGTGCTTATATCTGGAAAAGAAAATAGTTTTCTCACTTTATTTACCAACTATATTAGACAATCAAGTTTGGGTTTTTATTGCATTATACATCAGCAGGTTTTATGTGTGAATGCCAGATTTAAGCCACTGGATAATGTTGTGAACATTGTGACTAAATTAATCAGTTTTATGTCTATGCATTCAGATAAACTCAGTACACTATGGTTTACTTATGTATAACAATATCCGATGGTTAAGTTGATGAAAAGTGCTTCAAAGATTCACTGAGTGTTTAAAAAAGTTTAGTGTGTTTTTACATAATGCAACAATCATTGAAAAATATAATGAATTAATGGATGTTGAATGGCTTTCAAAATTAATGTTTTTTACTGATATGTGTTTACATCTAAATGAATTAAATGTGAAACTTTAAGGTTATAATAAGACAATTGTTGATTATGTTTGATTTGATCAAAGCATTTGAAGTTAAATTACAAATTTTCAACTGTGATGTTATTTCTTACACCTTCAAATATTTTCCAAATCTAAAAAAGTTATTGACTAATTTAGAATCTCATGAAAAGCCAGATTAAGTAAAATTCATGCAAGTCTTTTGTGTGTTATTTAGTCAATAATTGATGAATTTTCTTTAAGATTTACACAATTCAGACAATTTTCAGAAATATCAAAAATTTATTTTATAGGCAGACATAACATCAATGGATAGTCTCAAGTTAGAAATTTTTAAGTGGTTTAATTTGAAAGATATGGAAATGCAATCGGTCGACTTTCAGTCCAGTTCTATATGGAAACAGAAATTTGTTGACTTGAGGAATGAGTTAGTAGAAACAATGAAAAATGATCGATTATTGGATATATGTAAAAAGAATGCTCAAGAGGAATTATTGACTGCCTGGAATGCTATTCCTGTAATATTTAATAGTTTAAAAAAATTAGCGATCATCAATTTTTTCTTCTACATTTGCATGTGAATTATTGTTTTCAGAAACGAATTTAATTAAAGACAGTTCAAGAAATAGAATGAAAGATGAATCTAGTTCAGCATGTACATTATTAAAAATGACAAAATATGAACCAGATATGAAATATTTGGCATCCAATGTACAACAGCAAAAATCTCATTAAATACTATCTATTTATATTGATTTTATATGTTTATTTCCAAAATTTTGTTTTAATTACTATTAATTTTTTAGTATTACATTTTATTCAACTTGTACTCTTCTAAATAAATATTGTTCACTTGTATTTTGTTTAATTATTATTATTATTATTATTTTGTTTTATAAACTTTTAAAAAACTGCAATAGTTAAGTTGTTTATATTTTGATTTAATAACTGTATGGCATGCCAATCGTCCAATAAATATTTTTTTGAAATTTTTGGTATGCACACATAAAAAGGTTCACCACCACTGAACTAGATGATTGGGGTATCTGTAGAAATGTATAGCATTGTTCTTATGCTTTTTGAACCAATATTTGTAAGACTGTATCAAATAGAATGCTATCTTTTTGCAAGATGGCTGATATTTCTGATCAAAATAATAATTAAACCGAGAAAAGATAATAATGTGGATGGTCATACTATGACAGTTTAGGTGAGAGAAGGTAGTCTAATTGGTTTTTTCCAGATATGAGGAAAAGCATAATAATTTTCAATCATCTATTGATTAGGATTTATGTTCATAGCAATATAATTTTTACATAACACATTTCATCTAATATCAATGATTTTGTAAGTTGTATTTTGACATAAGCGTTCTGTTTTTGAGGCTCATGATAGTTTGCTTTGATTTGCAGTAATATATTTCTTTACAGTTTTGTATTTTTAAGCTGTCATTTATTAATTCCTCAAAGCAAACATTGAATATCTAATCACAATCTGTTTTATCAGGCTTTTTCTCCCTTCTTCTTTAGTAAATAAGGTTAGGTATTTGTAAATTTTCAAGTAAATCAAGATGGCAGCCTGTATTTTTGATAAAGCTACAGTTTCGGGGGCTTTCAAAAAATCTTTACAAAAAAATGTCTTCTGGGAAACACCATATTTAATATTTACATTCTATTTTCTATTACTGTTATTTTAAAAAAGAAATCATTGTGGAAAAATTAATTACAATATTTACAGTTTATTTTATTTTTTTGGGATTAACTTATTAACAGAAAAATGAAAAAAATATATATAAATACAATATTTACCTTTTATTCATGACAGTGGTGTGCATTTATATCATAACCATTAATGCACATTTTTTGGGAGAGCAGAGTTTCACACCTTTGGAAATAATTCATTGCATCATGTTCTTTAATAGAAAGGTCCCAAAATTTTATCATTATGATAATTTACCAAAAAAAAAAAAAAAAACTGCCAACAAAAAGAAACATGCTGATTGAACCAAATTACAACAATGTTAAAAGTGTCTCATCACTTCCCATCTTATAAGTAAAAAAAAAAAATGTAATAAATCTCCTTAATGAAATTTATCAGAATTTATTTCTTTTTTTAAAATTTAACAATCAATTTATCAGTTTTATTTTAATTTAATAACTAACACATCTTTGGCAGATTATAGGCCCTTGAAACTGTACATTTATTAAAAATATGGACTGCCATCTTGGCTTACTTGAAATCTCACAAGTACCTATGGATATTACTTTGTGCAATAGTAAACAGTTCAGCAGTTTGGGTTTTATTCTACTAAGCATCAGTAATATGATTCTTTGTAAATGTATCCAGATCTGATATTTCTTCTTATAGGTTTTAAATATGATATACTTAATATTATAGATATTTGCTATCAAGTTTTTGGAATCCTATTGGTTGAAAAAAAATCATTTTTATATTTTTATTTTTTTTTCCATTTGTCAAAGCATCGACCAGGAAACAAACCCATGACAACCATCTGCAAGCAACTGCCTGCTTGCAAAGTGGCTGTGCTGACCTCTCAGCTACCAATGCTTGTCTATATTTTTATTTTTATACTAATTAAATTTAAAATACAAAGCTAATGTGATATGTTCTATTTATATTAACCAATTTCACTTATCAGGCAATCTTGCAGATTTTGTCATACTTAAGTTTGGCCACAGAGTGACACCCTATAATGGGTTTAGTGATGATAACAGTTTTGAATACATTTTTTTTTAATTTGTTAATTTTTGTGATTTGTTAATATTAATTGGAAATATCATTTATTTATTTTGTAAATATGAGAAATAAAAATTGTTTTACATAAATTATAATGAATAATAAAAAATCACATACAACAACTATATAAATATATATTAATAATAATTACACATAAAAAGCTTTTTTCAATGTATAGTTTCATGCTCTTTTCAAATGTTAATCATTTATTTTAATGTTAACCAATTATTGTAGATAAAAACACTATCTAGTGTTCTAAAGTGGTATTAATATAACAACAATAAAATAAAATCAATAAAATAGAATAAAACTTTCATATAGAGATACAATATAATTTCAAAAAATTGACTATTTAACATAATATACAGAATAAATAATAAACATATGATACAACTTTTTACATTATATTTTATAATTTTCCATCTAGTTTTAATTTGAGGCAGTTATTAACTAAATTTAGTGAAGTTTTATAAATATTCATGCAATTATTTGGATAGTTGTGTAGGAGAAACAGTGCCACATAGTGGGCTAGAATCTTGGTAGTTGCTGGTAGCAGACAACATAAGCTACATGGGCTTACGCATGCCAACCAGCACCGCCAAGCAGGCAGCTTTGCCGCCAGCTAGCTGGTGGAAGGTTCCTGTGCATATGCATGCTGAACAGCGCCACCTAGCGGCAGGAAGAAGCATTTCTGCTTTTGGGCTCCCTATCCTGTATAGTTCTGTGTGCTGGCCACAGAAACAGTGCCTCTAGTGGCCATTGAGCACCTCCTACAAAACTACCATTATTTGTATGTATTTATCTACTTAATGTAATTTAAAGTTTTAATATTTTTATAGCATTTACTTTATGTCCATATTCTAATTAATGAATGTATAAAGCAGATTTATCATTTCACTTAATAATTGCATTATTAAATTCTTTGGTTTTTACCTATAACTGTTTCCCTGCATGACCATAGTAAATTGTTTTACTTATTCTAGATATTTTTACTCACATTTATATTCATTTTTAAAATCAAATTTATGATATTTATTTATTAATATTTTGAATACAAGCATGATTATATATATACTTGGAACTTATTTGTAATTTGAACACAGGCTTTCGAGCTCCCTTCAACTAGTCACTCTATCTCATGTAGCTGATCTCATGACCACATACATGTGAAAAAGATAAATGATCTCTAACATACATATTTTCATGATGAAACAGCACACATCAGTTGGTTCATATCATCACCTATCACACACATGTACAATCAGTGCTCAGTTTATATTAAGACAGCAAATCTTCAAATTTCAATGGACAGGCCTCAATCTACTCCACTCTCCAACTCTTCAGCCATTCCTACCATTGAAACTATAAATGATGGAACACCAAAATCCCTTGTTAATACCAATATTATTTTTATCCCTATGTTGATTTTAAGTCACTGACTCTTCACGTATAAGATCTTGTCCATTTAAATACACAGAAGAGGAATGGGCAGGATACAGGCCGAATCTGTAATATTTTGAATACAAGCATATTTACATATATATTTGGAATTTAGATGTAATTATAGCAGATTTAAACACAGACTTTTAAGCTTGAAAGTCATTTATTATTATAAAATCAATAATACATTATTGCTTTTTTTTTTAAAAAAAGAATTAACTGTTAGTATATTAACAATTTTGATATATATTTTTTTCCTCATGTGTCATAGCATCGGCCGGGAAGTGAACCCGCTAACCCGGAACAATTGCTTGTAAGGCGGCTGTGCTGACCCCTCGACCACCAATACTTGACAATTTTGATATTTTTAAACAATAAAATTAATAAATTAGCATGGGTTATATTGTATTTTCTATTGGGTGCACTATATTTATTGTTACCGATAGAGATGATGGATTACAAATGTTTGAAATAGTTAACTTTGTAGTTATTATGCAGGAAATTTGAAAATAAAATTGCCATATAATTTACCAATTTTAACTCAAATTCTTTTTATTTGACATTTACAATTAAAAACACAGATTATAGTTCTTATGGGAGACTACATTCTCCACTCTGATATTTTTTTATCAAATTAAATAATCATATGATTTATTTCCCAGGAAGTCATGTGAGTCTCAAGTATAAAAGTGGCAGATTGAACACAACAATTTCATTCAGTTGATTAAACTGAGCCTTTTTTTTTAACTTTCCACTGATGACAAGCAGTACATAAACCTCAAGCTTTTGAATCTAACATAGTCCCATTGTTAAAAAATATATAGGCTGGGGGCATAACTTCACATTTTGATATTTAAATCTTATAGCAAGTTTCTGACTGTCTTGAACAGATTTAACTAAAGATTTATGTTGTGGTTTATAATCTATACTTAAAACAGTAGCAACATTCTCTGTACAGTAGTGCCACCCAGTATAAGCCATAAAAACCAATGGTTTGCTAGAAGGTTTGTGCATTAAGATCCTTACCTAATGCCTACTTATTCAGTATTGCCAGACTAGTTTCTGCTTATGGCTTCCATAAGTGAGGAAGCTTATATCTGAGAATACTGCATCTAGATCTTTGGATCTAATGTAACCCCATACAAGCAAATTTATCTTGGATTGAAAATATTATTGTGTTTTTATGTTGGGCTTATGGTTTTATAGTTAACTTAAAAGTAAAAGATGGCAGATGGAGGGTTGAATTAGATCCTAAGATCTAGGTGTAGTGCTATCAGATACAAGGCTCTTCAGTAATGAAACTACTAACTAGTAATTAGTCTGTGGTTATTGGGTGAGTAGGCATTAAATAGTAATTTTAATGCACAGATCTTCTAGCATCTTATTATGGCTTGCTCTAGGTGTCTCTGTTGTGTGGAGATAATTATTACGGTTTTAACAGATTGTGGTATAAGAAATGTTCATCATGTGATGTTTTAATGGTTTAATTCTCATTCTTCAAAATTAAATCTTTTTATACATTGGAGACAGCAAAATTTACCTGATAAAACTTGCTAGTTCGATATATCAACTACTATGCTTTAGTCATGAAATAAACTAACTCATTCATAAATAAAATTAATTCAATATGCATAGGTCTAATTGGGGGAAAATAGTTTCTAATAGTATTAAAACTATGCAAAAGCTTTTAATATTTGAAATACAGGCATTCTTCATATACCTTGAGCTTAATTGTAAATATAGGGAATTTGAACATAGACTTTCAAGCACCCTTCAACCATCCACATTATCTCATACCACTGATACACATGTTCATGCACATGTAGAAAAGGCAAATAATCCCCAATATACGTATTTCGCACTGAACGAGCATTCATCAGTTTGTCCAGATTATTATCTCGCACATATATATAATCAGTGCTCAGTTTATATTAATATAGTAAAAAAACTTGGGATCAGCAACAACTCTAACACGGTCTAAATTATGTTCTTTTTCCAAGATAGATATTAAATTTTTGGTAAATTTAAATATGATTCTGAGCAGATCTATCATCAAGTCAGATCTTAATTTTTTGTCTGAAATACAAATAAATGATCTGTTATTGTGACACTCATTATAAAAATCTAATGCTTTTGCAAGTCAACGGAATTGAAGTTAAAAAGGGGGGGGGGGGTAACAGTGGAGGAAAACTCATCAATTAATGTCAATGAATGGGAGAGTAAAAAAAAACTTCATTTATTGCTTTATTGACCAAAACAATTTTATTTTTAATTCTCTAGTGGGAATTAGTCCATGTATTGAGCTCATAGAGAAATATTTATGAGTTTAATATTGAGAACTTCTAATTTAGTCAACGTGAGATCAAATAGTTTTTATACTGTTAATAAGTTTTTTTTTTTGATAAGATTACAAGTGAATAATGATAGTGCAGTTTAGTACAGTGGTAAATCGGAAGACTTAAAGATCAAGGATCTTGGACCAAGTTTTACACACTGTCATTTCCAGCGATCAAACTTTTTATGACCTCCCTAGCATTAATCTATTTGATTACTTTATGCATATGCATCTTTATATTGTCATCACTAGCAGTTTCAAACCATCATGGCTAATTATATACTCTCACATACATATATAAAGAATAAAAGATTGGAATCAAATTATTGCAGGTGGAATTAAAGTATGAAAATATGATTTCCAAACATACAATTTTATTGCCCTAGTTAGTGTATCAAAAGATGACCAATAACACAAGTGGTTCATAATTTTTGAGTCTGTATTGACCTAAGTTACTAAATAAGTTCAAAAAAATGAAGAGAATGACAAATTGTATATATTTTTCTTTTTTATTCTTTTATGTTTGCAGTATTCATAAATGTTTTTATTATTAATTAGCACTTATAAGCATTCTTTCTTTATTTAATTAAGATATGTCTTTCCTGATTTAGTGGTTTTGGGCTTGGCATAGCCGGTAAAAGAGTTTCCTCAAAGTTAGTCATTCTGTTGTAATACATAATTCAGCTTTTGAGTATTATATAACATCTTATAATTTAGTTAAAATATTGAGATGTGAATACGATTTAATATATTCTTTAGCAATATAATATTATAATATGTAATACCTGTAATGTTTTAATTACATAATTGATTATAAGTAGATATCTTTTTTTTACTGTTGTATACCAAATGATCTTTTGAAAAGCAGATTACATAACTCCAAGTAATTTCATAGGTAATGAGTTTATAATTATTAATAAGCTTATCCATACTTTCTTCCAATGCTTAAATATCAATACTTTGTCATGTATGTCAAAGTTTTTTGTTGATGAATGATCCAGAAATTACTATTTCATTCTCAGTGTAATACATAAATTGATATCAAAACATTTTTCAAAAATTAAAAATAAAATATAGTAATATTTTAAAAAAGGTAAGAAAGTTAACTCTAAGTAGCTTACTGCAAAATAAAAACCTCTCTAACAAAAGAAAAGTGAAGAAAAATATATTATTCATCAAGTTAGACAACATTCAGAGGGTAGGTTTTAGTGTCATTTTTTAAAATTAAGATTATCCATTTATGGCGAACAATTAGATAAATTTGGCTTTAGTCTAACTGCCTGAAAAAAAAAAAATCTTTTGAAACTTTAAAACTTCTAAATTCTACCAGCCTGGATTCAAACCCAAAACTGTAAACATTACAGGTAGTTGCACTAACCATTATATAATCATAGTTAAATGTATTAAAATCTATCATGCAAAACTGTATTGCAAATGTACCTTCGTTGGATACCATTGCGATAATTTGAATAAATTATTTAATCTAGCATTTTGTTAAATTAGGCAATGGAAAATAAATAATTAGTAATCTAAATATTATAGCTTAAAAAAAAAATGCTTACATTTCAGAAACAAAAATACAGATTTCATTTTTCTTTTTACCTTTTTTTTTTTGAAAAGTATATTTATTTACTTTTAAATCTTTCATTTATTTTAATCTTGTATAACTATTATTAATGATCATCTTGTAATGCCATCTTTTTAACTTGTAAAATATCTTTTTTTGTGTGTCATTTTGATAAATATTTTATGAAAATGATATTATGTTAATTTGTGAATCGTGTTGTAGATAATCATATGTTTGTAGTTTATAAAATTACAATCGAGTGCAAAGTGTACTAAGGTTATTTCAGCAAAAAGATTAATGTTAGAATTGCATGAAAAGTAGTTCATGGAAAAAAAAATGTTTTAAAAGAATCAAAAATAAATAAAACATTAGTAAACTAATTAATGAGTTAAAAAAGAGAAACTAGCAATTAAAGTTTTACTATTATAAAATGGTATTAAAATGTAGAACAATTTTGAATTAATGATGTGTTTTTTTTTTTTAAGATTAAAATTGAAATGCTAGAACAAATTATATTAAGAAGATGGTAAGTAGTGTCGGCGTGATGATCGAATAGTCGTTTCCCAAGTAAACTTCAGGCAGAGAACTTAGTATATAAATTAATAAAACATGTATGTGCATCTATTTGGGACAAAATAATCAAATTTATGACACTTTTTAAAATAATAATGTTATTACATTAATGAATAATATATTTATTATTATATTACTACTTTAAAATAAAAGCAATTAGGAAAAATAACTGCTCTCATTAAAACAATTACTGAAAGAAAATTAATTAAAATGCTATTTGTTGTATATTCCATCATGAAATTTCACCCACCCCAAAATAAAACGGTTACATTAGAGTGACAGCTAGATCCACCAGTGCTGAATCTATTGGGAACTAAATATGAGTTTGAACTCAACCAGTATTGTGATTTTATTGTAAAAATAAAAGCTTAAATCGAGATAACATAAAAGTAAAATAAACAAAAGAAGATAAATAAAAAAAATCTTTAAAGGATAATGAGATAATCATTGTTGGAAAGAAAAATGTGCATCTATCCTTTGTAAAAAACAAAACAAAAGCATAATCCTTTACCCAGCACTGGTTATTACAATAATATTTAAAACGGTTGCACTGCTCAGTCTTCTTTGTATTAAACACAGTTTCATTTCGAAGTCCAAATCTGGATTACATGTTCATGTGAGATTATAAGTTTATTTCTCAATTGCTGGAGTTTCATCAGCTAAATTAATATCTAGCTCTTGAAATTAACTAAAGTTTTTAATCCTTTTTTAAAACAATTATTTGATACTTTGAGGATATTAGCAAAACAAATACCACCCTATTTTTGGAGTGAATACATATATAATCCATATAATTTTAACAAACTAAATAAATTATCACTTATTGGAAACGTAATGCTGATATTATACTAACCTCTTCATGAATCAATTAAGTCAAAAACATTACTATAATAATTTACAAGGGAAGTTCACAAAGAATCATTTAAGAAAATTTGCAAATAATGGCCCCTTTCTTATATTAATGCCAAGCTATTTAATCAGGTAAAAAAAATTACCGTAGTAACATTTGCAGACTTATTCAGGCCAATATATTTTCCATATTCTCCTTGTTTGTATTAGTTGCCCATTCATACACAACTCAAACACAAAAAAGCACCCAAATACTTTTGGAGCAAAATGGAAATAATGTAACTAAGAGATGAAAGAATTTTACTTCCAAACATTTACACAGCCATTTGATCTCTATTATGAAAATGCTCGAGCTTAGCATGACATGTTTTGCCAAATTGGTGGAAGTAAAACTGAATGAAGAATACAGTGAAAATATAAGCTTGCATATAGTGTAATATTATGTGATTTATATGTATCCAAGAATGAAATTTCAATTTTTTTTTTAAAATAATTTTTTGTACAATGGTTTTTTTTTCTGTGTGTGTGTGTGTGTATTAATGTTTCAATTTTGTTTCATTTTTGTATTCTACTTATTATTATTGTGTTTTCATTAATGAGTTTTAATAAAGTTCCTTTTTAAAAACTAATTACTTCATGAATAAGTTTATATATATAATGTGTGCATTATGTATACCTACAAGCCTTACCTACTCTCTACAGGAGTAAAAGAAATTGTATGAGTGTGGATGAATATTGCAACCTTTGCCATAAAGATACTGAAAATCAGCATTACATTTTCTTTGAATGCATCTGTGTTGATAGTACTGTCAGAGCAATTTCTTTATTATTTAATAATACAAAATTTAATATTGACACTTTTTCAAAGCTTTAGCCAAAGTGTAGGTGCCAATATTTGTGCCAGCACCTTTGTGTTTTTTGCACTATGATGTACTAGATGCACCTTCTTATACAATAAAAATCCCAGAATACATCCTAATACCATCTGGAATAAGCTTGGTTTTTAAAGAAAAGAATAAAAAAATATCCTCTGAATCGATATACAATACCACATTATCCCTCTTAAGTCTACATCTAATACTATACAAGGTGTGATCAAATCTCATTGGCAGTAACAAAACCCAATTTTTTAATTCCCTATATGAACATTACTCAAACACTAATATGCTATTAATTACTTTATAGATGATATGATTTACCAGAAATAAACAATTACTAATAGAAATAACAAATTACCACAATTATTATTGTTAGAGACAATAACCAAATAACACAATTATAATTTTAAATAGTAAACACTAATAATCTTTAGCACTCTAAGGTTAAAGATAATAATTATATAAACATTTAAAAAGAAACAAGGAAAATATAATATTGCTTTTGAAAATATAAATATGTATATCCTATGTTTATATTTATAACTAATCATTATAACAAGATCTCATGTATCTGTGTTATCTTCTAATAAAGTTCTGATAAAGTTTCATCGAGAATATATATATGGAAATAATTCACTAATTAAAAGCATTGTATTAATGTTTTTTTATTGATTTAATTAGAAAAAAATTGTTAATTTAATAAAATATGTTATTAATGCTTTTATAATTTAATTATTTTTACAGCATATCATTGTTAGTTTTAAGGTTAATTGATTAAACTATCTCAACATCTTATAATTAAAGGGTTATACTTGATCATCGTTACAGCTTAATATTAAACAGTTTTATTTATATTCTCATTTTAAGATGGCATTGATATACACTACCATAAAGTCTTAAGATTAAATAGAAACATTTTGTCATAATAAAGTCTTCAATCAGTTTTATAAAAGTACATTTATACTTTTTTTAAAAAAATATCAAAAATTTATATGGCTAAAAAAAAAAAAAATCTAGAAAAACATTTACTAATATTAAATATATAATATAGGGTATATGAGCACAGACTTTCAGATGACCCACCACCCTCCACTCCATCAAATACGTATATTGGTGATTATTTATCTTTTCAGCATATATGTGCTTGAGCGTATCAGTGTTATTAGATGGAGTGGAGAGTGATGGGTCATCTGAAAGTCTGTGCTCATATACTCTATATTACATATATAGACACAGGTATATAATAAGCCTGTGTTTCAGTTATAATATTAAATATATTAAAAATCTTGCATAAAAAAAGAGAAAAAAATTTTTTATGAAAAAATTAAAAAACAGGTAACAATGTAATATTTATATTTATTTTTAATAATAATTATTAAATATTAACTAATATATTATTTCATTTATAGTTTTCACTTATTTGACTTTTATAGTTACTTTTATCTGTAAACTATAATATTTGTGTTATTATGAAAATACACACGTATAAATTAAATATATATAATAACCATTAATCAAACGAATGACGAACTTTTTATCGATTTATTCGAGCTCTTTCAAAGGTCTAAGCCTTCATTTTCAAGAAGTAAACTATGCAAATTAGGTCGGACTAAATATGCAAATAAGGGTGGAATAGATCTAGATCTGCCACTTCTTAGATATGGCATAAAATGTCTCTTTTTTATTCATGGCATACACATCCGAGATGATATAACATGCCTCTTTCACTTTTCTTCGCAAATATGTATAGCATTATCACTCAGGAATTCAACAATAGTTTGAATATCCGAACTTGAACTCATTCAAGACCTTTCATTCCCTTATGATACTTTGTCTCTGCACTAAATCTTACAGAGCAGTTTTGTTGTTGTTAATTGATCAAAGAAAGAAAATAATATTGTAATTCATTTTAAGATTTAATAATTCTAATAAATTTTAACAAAATTGTTAATTTAATTTTTTTTTTTTTTTAATGAATGTTTGAGTTAGTTTTCACCAAACATGTTTGCAGTAAAAATAAGATTTGAGATTTATTTTATATTTCAATTTTATAAAATGAATGATCTTAAATAAAAACTATTATATTAGAATTATATTTTAATAGCACACTAATAAAATTTTAATTATAAATGCTAATTTATTTATTTTTACAACAGAATTTAAAATGAGGGAAAATTTAATTAACATATTTTACTGATATATAATTTCTTAATTCATATGATAAATTTAATTATATATGTACATTTATTTTAACAAATAAAAATAACTAAAGTTGTTAAATAATCAGGAACTTGAATAATAAATGATATTGATAGTTAACATAGACCAATGTATATATATATATATATATGTGTGTAATAAGTTAAATTAGTTTATACAGATGACAAAAATTCTAATATAAAAAGCTCATTAAAATTATGATATAATTAAAATGGAAATGTTAAAATAAATTATGTTATGAGATAACAATTGATGATAAATCATCACCAAGAAATAAGAGTTATCAATTAGTTATAGTATAGCTTTGCCTAGTAACCACAATCTCTCTTTTGCAGAGAATTTAGCATATATATATATATATATATATATATCAAGTTATTATTGGTATTATTTATTTATAGTAATCCTGAGCATGCGATGCTAAAATAATTATAATTAAGGGTTAATGGAAAAGTAAGCTATCAATGATATTGATAAAGTATTTTTCATTATTTGGTGATCAGTCTATTTTGGTGCCATGGTAGACTAGTTGATTTTGGAGCATAAGATCCACAGATCATATCCAGATTTGTCACTCCCAACACAAACTTTTTATCACCTCCCATGCAATAAGAATTTAATTATTTGTTTCTTTATTATTTGGTCATAGATTTCTTTTCCAAATGTGTTTCTGGAATCATTAAACTGCTCAGTAGACTATATATTTATTAAATAGTGTTGAGAAATTGAGGCTACTTTTATTAAATATACCAAATTAAACATTAAAAAATAATTCAAAATAAGGTCATTAAAATCTATTCGACTTAATACTCATTATTTATATAGTTGGTTGGGAATAGAGGTCACTATCATATAATACTGTAAAATATGAAGTTTCTTATTTGGGATATGTCAAAGCTAATAGGCTATCAAGATATTGAGACACTATTTGGTCATTACTTTCCACTTCTTAACATAATTTTCAATGTTAAAACGATACCATAAATTTTATGAGCTTGTTACATTATTAAAATGCCTTTGTATAGATTCTATTCTATTTTATTTCCCTTTCAGATCATTTTGTTTTCTAGTTTTTTTTTTATTTAATAAAAATATTATTAGTAATTTATCTAATGATTTAATCTATTTTTGTAAAATTATAAGGTAAAAGATAAGATAGTTTTCACATAGTGCGAGTTAGATATCTTTAGCATCCTGTTTATAGAAACACTATAAAAGAAAACATTACTCAGTAACTAAAAGCTAGGCAGAGAAATTTTAATTATCATATCTTTTATACTTGTCACCTATTGACCAATCAATAATTAGATAGTGAACTAATGCATCTTTGAGTTGATTTCCTGAAAAATCTTTAAGTTTGCTTAGAATTCCTCAGTTATCTGAATATTTTTTTAATGTTGCTGGCAGATATATACATTAACCAATTCAAAAAAGTCACATATGTAATAGATGACTTTTTTTTATTATATAATTTTATATGATTATACAATTCATAGTTTTTCACTTCTTTTGTTTAAATCTGTGTAACATTTATTAGATCTTAATTATCAGTTTTCTGTTTAGCAATACAAAATAGTTTTAATTATAAAGAGAATTATTTATTGCATTATAAAGTTTTATAATTTAGATTCTGAAGATGTCTGTAATGGCAGTTAAAATGTACATTGGTGGATAAAAATATTAAAAGTAATAATGTATCTTGTACAATATTTTATTGGAATCATCATCATCATCATTTTCAGTCATTGTCAATTCACTGCAGGATGAAGGCATCTCCATGTTTAATCCAGTTTTCTGATCCATAGCTTCTCCTCTTTACACCACAGTAGTAAACTTAAATTTATCTGCCTATCTTATATGTGATCTCTTTCTAAGTCTTTTACAGACTCTTGGAATATTACTTGTCCATTTATTACCATTTGTTTTATGTCCAGCCTAGCTCCATTTCATTCTCTTAATTCTTTCAATAACTCAGTGATATTTGTTTTTTCTCTCACCCATATATCTAGATTTCCTAACGTATATTTTTCCATCTCTTCTATTAAGTGTTAATTCTCAGATCTATAAGTAAAAATTGTTGAACCACATGTATTTAAACTATTCCTTTTCAGACACATAGAAGAAAATAAACTTTGATAACCTTGAATTAAAAATTAAAAACTACACATACACATGGTCACATTATTAATACTGGTGATATTTATATATTTTACCATATTTATAATTAAAAAGAATATATTATATAATAGCATTTTTTTATTTTGTTTTGTAGTCAATAAACATTACCACATTCTTTTAGATTATGATACAAATGCTTCATTATTTTTAAAACATCCATTATTCATCAGGTCCTGTATGTTTTTAATTTTTTATTATCTAAGCAAAACTAAAGATTACTAGGGTGCTTGAAATCCAAATCCTAATTGATCAAGGCAAAATGGTAGAAACCATTGATGTTGGTAAAATAAAGTAAAAAGAACTGTTTGGTGTTTAATCTTAATACCAGTTTAAAATCAGCTTCTAATTTATTATGTAGAAATGTTATATATGTAATAGCATGAAAATCTAAAGTTGCAGTAACCAGCACACCCCTTGCCATATTATCAACCTTAAATTTGAATTTAGATGGAACTTAAAAAACGTTTTTTATAAGTAGTGAGAAGATTGTTTTTTCAAATAGTTAAACCATAAACAAAGTTGTTAGCTTTATTCTTATTGGTTGATAAATTAGTCAAGCGTTGTTAGCCGAGAAAAAAAAAAAATTGGTATTAGATAAAAAACAAAACAAGAGAAAGCATAAAAACCCTCACTAACTGGAGTTGGCTATCCTAAAGAATGTCTTTGATTTTTAATTGTTCCTCTGCACATGGATGCTAGAAAAATAATTGGCTTGCAGGGCAATTGTTTTTTTTTAATTTTATTTATATGCCATAGGAAAAATTGAACATTATAGAAACTGAATGGCATTCTTTCTATTTTTTTAAACAATTTTTTTTTTTATAATGCTCTGCATATCATACATAAAAATGCACAGCATATCATGCATGAAAATGCATATCAGCATATAGCTATAGATAATTCACTGATAAGTTTTTGTTAAAAAAAAAAA
Organism: Epiperipatus broadwayi; assembly: GCA_028023455.1. NCBI lineage: Eukaryota > Metazoa > Onychophora > Udeonychophora > Euonychophora > Peripatidae > Epiperipatus > Epiperipatus broadwayi. The sequence goes on along the minus strand of JAQFVV010000428.1, from coordinate 349,186 downwards.
AAGAATTGCTTGATAAAAATAAATAAAATAAATAAAAAAGAGAATAAATTCCAAAACCTAATATTATATATGACATATATTTTAGCAGCATTCCAATACTTCATTTTATTTTTTATTATAGTCCATTTAAATTTTATCTTTATGCATCAACCCTGATATACATTATGTTCAACTTATTTTTAATTTATTTTACATTATGTTTGAAATATTTAAATACAAGTTTAGTATACATATTAAAACTAGATGTAATTAGAGGGGATTTGAATCCAGATTTTGAAGCTTCTTCAGTCATCCACTTCATTGTATACAACTGATATACATGACTACATATATGTGAAAAAGAAAAATGATCCCCAATATACATATTTCATGTTAAACCAGCACATATCAGTTGGTCCAGATCATCATCTTCCGCACATTATGACCAACTGATGAGTGCTGGTTCAGCATGAAATATATATATATTGGTGATTGTTTATCTTTTTCACATGTATGAGATCATGTATATCAGTTGTATAAGATGGAGTGAATGATGAAGGGAGCTTGAAAGTCTGGGTTCAAATCTTTTCTAATTAATATTGTTTGATAGTATCATTTTAAATCTACTGGCTGTTTTTTTCTATTATTTTCTCCAGTTTTGCTTTATTATTGCATGATTTATATATTAAAACACCCACACACACACACACATATATATATATATATACAGTGTTATACTAAATCTTTGTAGTATCTTTCTGATGTTTATGACCTGAGTTCAAATCTCTGCCAGGAAAAACATAGAAGTTTCTTCATATTCCAAAATATTAAGATTTTTTATTTTAAGCAATCAGCTCATATTCAACCAAACTATCATTCCAGAGTTTATCAGTAAATGAGTTTCCTTTTAGTTTTAAATAATATTG